>JAUTDX010006512.1:0-19704 GCA_030844895.1 Ambrosia x helenae
TTATGAACATTCGTTTGAATCTTCATACCATTGACAAACCTAGCAATAACAATGTATAACTTGTAACTACCAATCCACACATCCTGAAGATCAATCTGTAGCCGTTCCAGATCCCTCACGTTCCTGAATGAAACGAAACCAAGTCTCTTCCCTAGCTTATCATACTTTCTTACAATATCGTTCCTTGAATGTCCCAAAACTCTTGAAACCTTTTCCAAATCAGCCGACGAACACTCTTAGGAAGATTGGAAACAAAAAACTTTGAGATGTTATTATTAGTAGACAATTGGAAACAAAAAACTTCGTTCTCCGATCTGTTTGAATGGCACATCATACCATTGATCTACCTTAAACCAATCCGTACCCGTCATTGTCGGAGTCGCCCCTCTAGAGAGCGTTTTCTGTTTCGGTACCATTGTTATTCAATTATGCATAAAATTGACTTCATTATTTGAAGCTTACCATTTACTTATATTATTTTCATTAATAACAGTAACCACAATAGCAACAGTAGTTCAAGATATGCCAAACCAGGCTGCAATGACACATGCGGGACGTCAGAATCCCATACCCATTTGGTATCGGACCCAGTTGTTCTATCAACAGATGGTACGCGGTCGAATGCGAGTCCTCGACGCCATATTTATCTGCATTTAACGAGTTAGAACTTAGAAGTCTTGGGTGTAAACATGGAAAATCAAATAGTCACTGTTAACATGCCAAAATACTCTGATTGCCGAAACCCAGCTCCGAAAGCAGTAGCATTGATTTCGGTTTGAGTTCGTTCTTGTTTTTGAAAACACATAATAAGTTTGTTTTTGAAGGATGTGGTAATGCACTAATGCTGTCATGATGGAACAGGGGACAGGAAGTCAAGTGCTTACCGGATGTACCACAAATTGTCTAGGTGAGGTTATTAGCGATAGAAACAACTGTTATGGCATCAGTTGTTGCCAAACCGCGATTCGCCGATTCCTCGTTCTCTTCAGTCGTATAACATTAGCATCACTGGGTTGGAGAGGCAGGGTGGAGATGATAGAGGGTGCGGTCTGCATTTTTGGTGGATGAAAATTTATATGTTTCTGATAACAGCTCTGATGTTCCGGTATCGCTTCTTTGGCTTCTATCACAAGGTGACATTGATCAAGTAAGTTGTTATTAGCTGTTATTACTTACATTGATGTCTTGAGCTTCCTCTTTTTTTTTTATTCATACTTAAGAACATGTTATTAATATGTTCTATGATATAAAACCAATTAAACAACATGATTTATAATTTTATATGTATATAAGTTCTCACGTCTAGTTGCGTTTTTCGTGCCATGTTTGATATGGTAAGGTGATAATTTGAGTTTAATAAGGTTTCTCTAGGAGTGTCTACGGGGCGGTTCGATTCAGTTTTGTTTTGTTTTGAGCTCCATTCAAATCATGACCAAAATGTTTGGTTATTGGACAAAGTTAACAGATCAGTTTATGGTCGGTTAATCGGATGGATGGTTTCTTCCTAATTTTGTTTACTCTTTCAGCATCTAAGATATCAAGGCAAAGAACACGTTTTATTTGGATTTACTATTTTGATTCCCTTATTTATATGATACTAGTCAGGTGCCCGCGCTTTGCAGCGAGAAACAACATTTAGTTAAGATGCACATTATGTGTTGTACTTTAAGCAATTATACCACAAAACTTAAATTTAAGAGGTCTATAAGAAATGTATTATAGTACACTATAGATGATTTCGGTTCATTTTCGTTGTTTTTGTTTCGGTTATTACTTAACCATAACATATCATTTTTAAATTAAAAAAACTATAGCAACACTATATTCAAATTAAAGAGAAAAAAATGTTCGTTTATACGGTGTATTAATAATAGGAAAATATTAACATATAAAAAAATTATGGACGTTTAAAAATCATGTGGGTAGTTGGTTAAAATAAGGGTGAAAAGTGAAATTGTTATTTAAATAAAAAAAAGTTGAGTAAAGTTGAGGGGAAAAATGTGTAAGTATTGTATAAATGACATATTTGCCCTCAAAAAGTAGTTAACATATGCATTGTGTGTTGTACTCTAACGAGTTATGTTTGTAAAACTTAAATTTTAAGAGGTCCTTATTAAATGTATTATAAGATAGTATAGATATAGATAAAAGTTGTGTTTGAACTTGGTTCTATATAAAAAGACGGGATAAGTGCTCTAAGTAGAGTCAATTGGTTATGGATGCAAACTAAGGCTCTGTTTGACCTCTGTTTAACAAGACCTCTGTTTAACAAGGATGCAATGCAAGGTCAAACATGTCGGTTTAGTTAATCGGTTATACCACACACCAAAACCCATATCTAACCACAGTATTTGGTTAACTGGTTATGGCCTAACTAAACTATTGTATACTAATTTGGTTCATATAACAAACTGTGTTCTGGTTTGTTGTAGGAGGTTGGAAATTTTACTCCAGCAATAAAGCGTGAGTTCACTACATTTGTTGTGAATGCTAACAAAAAAGGTAATCATGACAGATTCAAACCTATCAGAATATACAATAAAAGAAAAAGTGTTTCAAGCTTGCCATATACTTATCTTGTTTTCATCATCAATAGTGATTCCAAGATATGCCAAGCCAGGGTGCGTTGATATATGTCGGAACGTCATAATTCCATACACTTTTGAGATCGGTGCAGATTGTTCTGTCAACCAATGGTACATTGTTGACTGCAGGTCCTCAAACAGTAACTTTTAATACGTCAACAATCCCAGCTTGTCAAAACTCCATAAACAACCGCAATCAGACCATGAGCATTGATCTCGGTAGGAGCCCATTCCTGTTTTCCAAATCACACAATAAGTTTGTATTTGAGGGGTGTGGTAATGCTGTCATGATGGATCCTGGAGGTAATGTACTCACCGGATGTTCGACAAACTCAAACTGTAATACTGACACTCTTAGCAATGGAAACGGCTGTTTTGGCATCAGTTGTTGTCAAAGCACCATTCCTTATTATCTCAAGTCATACAACATTAACATAACAAGGCAAGGTGGAGATGATAGAGCTTGTAGGTCCGCCTTTTTGGTGGATGAAAATTCATATGATGGACGTAGTTTTTCAGACGACTACAACTCACATGTTCTAGTATCACTTCTTTGGACCCTTTCATAACGTGACATTCTTAATGTAAGTTGTTATTACTCACGGGTACACATGACGTAGATCTTGGTAATCGTACCACAATGCAGTCATGGAATTGCCAGTTTTTTAAGTTTATTTCACATTACAACTACCCATAAGGAAACCCTTATGTAGACGATGGACTAAATGGTAGGCAATTCTACGCATAATTAGTATTTACATGTGTTCATTCGATTTTTTTTTCTTTTTTAACATGAAAGTTCATCTTCCTCATGTAGCTTTAGATACAGAAGAATGTGCAAGGATAGTGGAGGCTACTGCTTATATGACACAACACATTACTATGATGCTGATTACTTAATCAAACTAAATCTCAGTTGTATCGCTAACCGCCTTTTGGTTTCTCTCCACTAGGTTCCCCTGTCAATGCTAAAGCCCCTTCCAATGCTGAAGCGTTGCCAATGATAAATTCCCTGAGATTGCTAAAGTAATCAAATCATACAAAACATCCTTGGGTCTTATTTTAGGTAACTCCAGATTTCTTTACTTATAATAATATGCTCTTTAGATAATAAGACATATGAGATAGAAATACACACACACACACACATATATATATATATATATATATAGGCTAAGTATACACAAAAAATCATTTTAGATGAAGAAACCCAAATAAACCCATCCAATGGTCCACAATTATATTTTTTTTATAGGGCAAAGGGTATATTAGTCTTTTTATATTTCCTCACTCATTTGAAAATTTTGAATCTTTCTTTCCCTCTGAAACCCATCCAATAACACTCTCTCTCTCTATCTCTCTCTCAGACACACACACACAACAAGCTCTATACAAAATAAAGAATATCTCTCTCTCTCCACTACCACCATTCACCACCAATTGCCACCACCCCATACTCAACCACCACCACCTTTACAAGAATCGGCACCAAGGTTCTATCAGCCTAGAATATCGTAGTTGTCGTCGTTGATTGGTTGCCGGAATAAACCCATCAGAATATCGTCGTCACCGGTGACAACTCATCCATCTACGAGCTTCTCTCGAACTGTGGTGATTTTGGTTCTGTTAACTGAGAGACTATTTGTTGGTTAGTTGTTTTGAATTCTTAAGCTTGTTTTTTTGTTATTATTATTATTGTACCTGTTTAACATATAGCCGATCGGACAAGGTGTTCGGTGAAAAGTGGAGGTCTAATCGATCGCTGTTTTCCTTCCTTCTTCGGTGGCCAGCTCTGGACAGCTCAAACATTTACGTCTATGTCATCGTGGATCTGTGTAGGGTTTGGAAATAAGCTAATGGTAGATTACTCCTCGCTGTAGAGTGGCTAAGAATGTTGCAGGTTATTTTTTTAGGGCTATGTTGTGTAGATAAAGAAAAGTGAAGATGAACAAGAGAAAGTGGTATTTGTTGTTGACAGATTGCGTCATCAGAAAAGAAATCCCATGGACTCCAAATAGAATTAAATAAAATTCTAATAAAGAAGTAGAATAAATATTATGCATTTGATTAACTGTTTGGATTTCGTATTATTATTATTATTATTTATGGCATTTGATTCACTGTTCGGATTTCATATCAAAACGCTAATTTATAATATATATAATCTGAGAACTTGAACTCGTGTTGTTTCATATGTAACACAGTTGCATATGTTTGATAAGTTATAAGTTAGGACTAAGTTATGTTGATTCTAGTTGCATATGTTAATGGAAACAAAAAGTAAGTTATGTTGATCCCAGTTGCATATGTTAATGGGAAGAGGTTGGTAATGTAAGTTATTGGATAAATATTTTTTGGCTTTAATAAACTTGAATAGGTTCCTTAAATGTATTATGTGTTCAACTAACATGTTCATACAAGTTTATAACTTTACAATTGTTTACTCGCATTGATGTGAAAGTTATGTTTTAAATTTTGAGATGTTTCATATGTTACAATTGCATATGTTTGATAAGTTATAAGTCAGGACTAAGTTATGTTGATTCAAGTTGCATATGTTAATGGAAACAAAAAGTAAGTTATGTTGATCCCAGTTGCATATGTTAATGGGAAGAGGTTGGTAATGTAAGTTATTTGATAAATATTATTTTGTCTTTAATAAACTTGAATGGGTTTCTTAAATGCATTATGTGTTCAACCAACATGTTCATACAAGTTTATAACATTACAATTGTTTACTCGCATTGATGTGAAAATTATGTTTTAATTTTGAGTTGTTTCATACATTACAGTTGCATATGTTTGATAAGTTATAAGTTAGGACTAAGCTATGTTGATTCTAATTGCATATGTTAATGGAAACAAAAGTAAGTTATGTTGATCCCAGTTGCATATGTTAATGGGAAGAGGTTGGTAATGTAAGTTATTTGATAAATAGTTTTTTGGCTTTAGTAAACTTGAATGGGTTCCTTAAATGCATTATGTGTTCAACCAACATGTTCATACAAGTTTATAACTTTACAATTTTGAGATGTTTCATACGTTACAGTTGCATATATTTGATAAGTTATGTTGATTCTAATTGCATATGTTAACAGAAACAAAAGTCATTTTTATGGATTTTTTTTCGTATGGATTTTTTTGAAAGTCTTTGATCACTAGCTATATGTTTAAATATTTTGAAAATGTAAATTGATAAATTTCTTTTCTTTACAGGTGAGGAGATTTTGGTCCGCAAAGATGAAGATGATTACCAAGAATGAAACATAGTTTAGATTTTTTTTTTGTTATCATAGTTTTTTAGCACGTGTGATTTGTAATGTTACCCCTGTTTCATATGTTACTATTGGTTGTCATTTATAGGAAACTATAGATGCATAAGTGTGGCTATCGCTTTAGATTAATCAAGATATGGCGTTTAAAGTTGAAGATGTGAAGATATTGAAACCCATTCGACCATACGTGAGGTTGAATGAGAATCAATAGGGTCGAATGAAGATTGTCATGTTTTGTTTATGTTGGTTCGAGTCTTGTAAGGGTCGAATAGGCTCATTCGACCTCTGCAGAGGTCGAATGAAGGTCTCTATATATAGTTTTGTTTTGCTGGTAAGAACGGTTGGTCATTTGTGTGTGTGAACTATGTGTTTTGTAGAGAGTGTCTAGAAGGTTCTAAACTAGGTTTTCATTGTAATCTAAGGCTTTTTAAGATTAATATCAATTGATTATCAACGAAATGATTATTAAAATAGAGTTCTTTGTGTTCTGATCTGATTATTATCATTTTGCATGTGATCTAGGGTTCTGCACCTAGATTACTCTACTTGTGTGATAAACTAGTTGATTTCTTACAATCTGATCCTTTACAAAGTGGTATCAGAGCTTTGCTCAATCACACAACTGCAAATTGATAGTTTTCCATCAGATTTTTCATCAATAACATCAACATTGTATATGTTTTGCTTGAACTTTGTATGAACATGGAGATATATTGATTTTGACTTGTTTTTACAGATAAAATCAAAATTTCTTTCACAAAGGTTTATCTCCATAAAATCCGAAGTAAAACCTACTAAATTTAATTGAAATTCATCAACTTTTGAAAAACTCAAATCAAATTGAGTGATTTTTGAAGAAAAATTAATTTTGAAATGGGTCAGGTCGAATCAGTTAGGATTAGGCCGAACTAGTGTGATTTGTAGGTCGAAATAAGTGTTTTTAGGTCGAACCAGTAGAGTTTTTAGGTCGAATCAGTTTTTTGTTCATCATTCAGAGAGTGTTGTGTTTCATTCGAGCCATTAGTGTTCATTCGACCTTACGTGAGGTCGAACCAAGTTCATTTCAATGTTGAATCAAGTCTTAGTGTTTCAGTTTTTCTTTTGAGCTCATCTTAGGGGTCGAACCAACCATGTCTAATTCATTCGAACCCCCAATTGAGTTGTTTAGGTCGAACCAAAATCTGTTTTTAAAATTTTCAAAGTGTTGTCATTTTGTACATCATGGAAACATTTGGGGTTTTTCCTATGACATAGAGACCTGCTATGACACAACCACAGCAAGTACCAACGAATCCTTGAGCAATTGCAGTAGCTGAGAGAGGGAACACACAAGCAACACGAATACCGAACTATTGGGCCGTTTCTACACCATCCTAGTATGTTGTTAAGCCTCCTCCACAACAAATGCCAGACTTTGGGGAGTAGCAGCTGCAGCAGCTGTTCAGAGCCAGACCACAATGCCATTACTGTCACACCCTGAAATTTCCACTGCAGAGTTTATACCGCGAGGCGCATGACATACCAGGATCCCATAGCCATAAGTCATATGAACGAACTCTAAATGCCCAAACCATTTAGTTCGTTTTCAAAAATCAAGTTTAGTTAAGCTGCGGAAGCGTAAACCAAATTTAAACCTTTTAAAACCATGCGCAAAACAACACACCCAAATTAAAACCATATGAAAGAAAACGTAAAAGCATGATATGTAATTTAGGTGTATGCCCAAAACCCCAAATGCAGTGAAACGTGTTGTGCTTCCTAATCGTGACACAGGAAGCTAACTACCTGCAAAAGCATGTATATCGTCTGTCAACATAAAGTTGGCGAGTTCACAAAGTAAGGTAAGTAAAAGTGTAGGTTTCCCCAAACCAAGAACAACAGTTAGGTTTCCCAAACCCAAAACAGTAATCAATAACCAAAACCAAGAACCACTAGTTCAGCGTATGCCAAGGGTAGCTAACCCATTCATGGTAACTAAACAATGATATACCGAATTGCTATCCAAACGATGCACTCGTCTCGCGAGCAGGTTTTTTGCCTCCCATCATTGTCTATCAACAATGAAAAAATCTAAGGTCGTAGTTCACGCCCGGCTCCCAGCTCGATGTGAGGTTTGTCAAACCTAATAGTGCTATCAACTAGTAACCCGCTTGCCACCCGGAAACTCATTCGGTAAATAGTGAAGGACTTCCGTGATAGAGTGCAGTTTAGTTGACCAAGGACAAAAGATGTGAAACTAGTAAAATGCGGTTCCAAACTTGGACTAGAAAAGTTAAGTAAGTTGTCTCCCCGAGACGCATGCTTTTGAGAAGAGTAGTGAAACTCACCTATGGTTGCAAGCAAATTATCCAAACTCCAAAACAATAGGGTGCTACCGACTCCCTATTACAAGTGTCACTAAGTGAGTATATGTGCATAACCAATACACCATATAACCCGTTGTCCAAGACGTTTAAATGTTTAAAACTGTGTATGTGACACCTAGTGATTCTACATGCACAAGTAAACCTTACGAACCCGTTGGTGAACATATTGATTAACATCATTTTATACTTCATATATATCCCACATAAGTGTCCATACAAGTTCATGTAAAATACATACCACATAGGACTCCAAATAGTCATGTAAATATACTCTATGCAATCTGCGTTTTGAGGGCAGATTGTGTGCTGTGGAAAACAATTTATTTAAAATACTTAATAAACGAATTAAAACTCCAAATTTTTATTGAATATTCTTTGGGGTCTACTTGGCAACCCATATTTGTTTTTTGTCTCGAAACCAAACAAAAAAATTATGAAAATTCGTACAACACAGCTATGTCTAGAAAGTTTTCACAACAGGTCAGTTTAGTAGAAAAATTCCCAAAAATCGTGTATTCATCCAAACGGGGTGAATCAACTTGGAGAAGTCAAGTTATTCCAATTTTGACCTACTGTCCAAATTTCTTAACCTAACTCTTTATAGAACTCAAGTTATGATCGTTTAAAGTTGACTCAGTTTTACAAGTACGAAAATCTGATTTGACCCTTATTGGAATAAAATTCCAAAAACTACTCAAACGACATCCAAATCAGATGATTTTACCCATTATGAAAAGCTAAGACCATGTATAATACAACCACACAATGAAATCATCAAGTTTTATACTTTTAAGTCATGTAACAGACCCTACAAGTTGACTCAAGCATTCTGTCCAGATTTTAAACATGCAATAACCCTAGTTATAATCAACCATTCAAGCATATAATCGATTAACAACGTCCAATAATCATTATACAACATCAACAAGACATAACCTGATCATAACCTAGCAAGATTCATGCGAGTATCAATGAAATGATTATTAAAATGGATTTCTTTGTGTTCTGATCTGACTATTATCATTTTGCATGTAATCTAGGGTTTCCGCACCTAGATTACTCTATTTGTGTGATAAACTAGTTGATTTCTTACAATCTGATCCTTTACAAAAATATTTTTTTGTGTACGTTTGAATGTTTAATTTGTAATGTTTTTTTAATTAATATATACATTCTATGTGTTTTTTAAAAACTCTATCATATGTATCAATTTTAACGTATGCAACAAGACATCACATATGAGACCAGAGTCTGTACAATTTTAACGTATGCATCTATAGGTCTTTAACGTATGTAACAAGACGTCTGACAGACTTAGGAGAGAGAAGATTGGAGAGCGAAAGTCAAAAAAGTAGAAGAGAGAAGACCGGAGAGAGAAAGTCAAAAAATAGGAGAGAGAGGTGATATGATGGAGAGAGAAAAGTGAAAATGTATATGGTCTTTTGTACCTTTTTTTTGTCTCTTTTGTGTACTTTATATAATATAATAACCAAGAATGAATTAGAGCCATTGATCTTAGAGATCAATGGCTAGGATGAGGTTTATTGAAGTTTCTTCAAATTTTTTGAGGTTTTCATTTTATCCTTGCTCTCTCTCTCTCTCTCCATATATATATAGGGTTAGGATCCGTTGAGAACTCAATGATTGTGAGAACTCACGAAAACTCGACGTAAAAAAATAATAATCCAGATGCTATATATATATATATATATATATATATATAGAGAGAGAGAGACATTTCTGATTCACCATAATCATATTACTAAAGGACGTCGACTTTCAAGATTCTTTTTAGCAAAACACTCGTAACTAATTAGCACTACAAAAAATTGCCATTTAGTAGCACACAAAAGGAGCCACGAAAAACCAAAAAAGTGCCACTAATACTAGTTTAAGAATGGACGGCACACAAAAAAAGTGTCACTAGAAGCAGTACCACTAAAGCCTTTTAGTGTCACTTTCTCAATCTATCGCTGCAAACCTTTAAGGTTTTAGTGGCACTTTTGTTTGTGCAAGAATAGAAAAAAGACTTTTATGGCACAAATTTTGTGCCGGTATAAGGTATTGCTAGTTACATTTTTGTATTATTTTAGTGACATTTGTTTTTTCTACCTCAATATATAAAAGAATTGTGGCCCAAATCTAGTGTCAGTAAAAACTAATTTTAGTAAAAATATACATTACTTTGAGTAGCACATAACATCTATCTATATAATAAATGAATAACCTCGGGTCGAATGGAGGCGTTAGAGAGGGCCTTTAGGATCCAACAACAAATATGGAGCTCCGAATTTATTAGTATAAAAACCTCATTCTTTCATTTTTTTTTTCATTCTCCATATCAAAACTCTCCTACTACTCTTCTAATTCCTGTTGATACTACTCCATATCAAAGCTCCAAATCTAATTGCTAACAAATCTTACAGGCTTTCTTCTTCATCTTGCATCATTTATTGATTATTCACAACCGATTAAAGGTAAACATCCATACTACTCCTCTAATGTTGATTATCCACACATATTCAATCGGATTGTGATAAACAGATTTGTAATATAGAAATATTCAATCAGATTTTTTTAAAAGCATATTTTCATTCATTTGAAGCGTATTCTGATTCATTTGAAACCATATTTTTTAAAAAGCATATTTTCATTCAGATTTGTGATAACCGGATTTGTGCTAAACACATATTCAATCTAATTGTGATGAACGGATTTGTAATATATAAATATTGAATCGGAATTTTTTTAAGGGATAATAAGGATTTTTTTCATTCGGATTTTTGTTAATTTTATTACTATTCAATCAGTTTTACTAATGTCATGTTTTAACATTTGAACAACAGGATTTGATCCGAAGACACAAATTCTAGGATCCAATTAGGTATATGGAGCTCCAGCTTTGTATCCTTTTCACTAATAAAATTTAACGCATCCTTTGAACCTAAAAAAATGCAAAACCGATTCCAATTAAACTGCCCAATTATGCCCAACGTCACTCTTTACCGGATTCACCAAACATGCCATACACAAACGTACCGAACAAATGCCCAGGAACTGATAAATTAGAAAAGTTTTTCCAGCCTAGACTTAACTTAGGAAACAAATTTGAATTAACCATTTCAGACATTAAATTATCAATCAATCATTACTAAAATGGATTACCAATCATGCCATAAATATGCAAAATTCATAAACAAATCTGAGACCATATTTTTAAAGCATTCAATCATTATAAAAATCGTTCCACACATTCCTCACCCTTTCCTAAATTATTGAATCATTTTCGTTTTCACCTTTTACTCTGAGACCATATTTTTAAAGCATTCAACAAACTTAATTAAAAAATTTCGATTACTACACATATTAAATGTGCACAAAAGATTTATAATTTTTATGCCCAACATAAACATAACTTAGGAAACGATTTTGAATTTAATAAATTGAACAAATCATTCAATCATTAAATTTGGTATTTTTCAAAATAATAATATCGATTACCACTAGAAATGGTAAGTTAATCAAGACAATTAAAAACATTTTAAACATCTACCATGTATACAATAGGTTCATTATAATAAAACAAAAATAAATCTTAACCATACCAATTTACGAATACATAATTTGTCATTTGTAATAAATGATAATCAATGTACGGCTACAATTACGTTGCTAATTTTAAGCTTTTTTCATTAATTTAAGTCAAATTCCAATCTTTCTATTTTATACTTTATCTATTTAATTACACGGTACCACATTGATCACACTTGCTCAACGAATTTAGAGTTATTTATTACGATTTTTAATGTCATTTATTTATTATTGACTGAATTGACCGAATTAAAAGTCTAATATATTACTAATACTAATACAAATATTACGATTTTTAAATCTCATTTATTTATTATTGACCGAAAATGATAATTTTTAATGACATTAATAATAATTGAACGAATTTTATAGTATTTATTACGTTTTTTAATGTCATTTATTTATTATTGACCGAATTAAATTAAATTACGAATATATTACTAATATTAACACTAATATTACGATTTTTAATCTCATTTATTTATTATTGAACGAATTAAATTACGAATATATATTACTAGAATATATTACTAAAAGTAATATTACGACTTTTAATTTTATTTTTAATCTCATTTATTTCTTATTGACCGAATTAAAATTTTCTTTTACGATTTTACGAATATATTACTAAAATATATACTATTTTCAGAATAATTTTCAATTAGATTAATAAATTAGTAAATAATTTAAATTGTTTAGTTAACTTTTGTCATCCATTTATTATTATTAATAGTAATAATTATTACAATTATTAACATAAACAATAAACGTAAGATCAATATAAAAAATCCTCATTTGTCATGAAACCCTCGATCATTAACAACAATCAAATTATTTCAAAAATAATAAAAAAGAAACTCAATTAATGATAACAGAAAAATTCAAGCAATAATTTTGGTAAACAAAATATATTTAATAAATACAATTTAAATCGATTCTTTTAATAATAAATATAATTTAAATCTATTTAACAATTTCCTAAAATATATAATATATTCAAAATAATTTTCAGTGATATTATTAATAACGACTTTCATTTTAATATTGTTGACCGATAAACGTACATTTTTTTACGTTTTGTTATTTTGATAGAGGTCAATTCTTTGACTTTATTTATTTTTCTTGTCTTACAATACACTTATTAGTAATTAGTAACGAAATTACTAATGAAATATCATTTTACGTTATCAGTAACATTAACTAAAAAGCGATTCATAACATTAAAAAACCTCATTTGTCATGAAATCCTCCATCATTGACTACATTAACTCAATATCGTTTCAGTGATACTAAAAATATGAATATTATGTCTTTCATATAAATATCTTTGAAAGATTAACGTTATCTTATTATGTTTACAAAAATTTTTCCTTTAATCAATTGTTATGAAACGCTAACCATCATCATGATTGCAATAATTGTGCTAATTTTAAGCGTCGTTGACTATATCACGTAATCCATCCTTCATTTTTATAATTCAAACTATATAAATAAATCCGAATTATTCGATCAGAATGTTCGAGACACAATATTCCGATTGTGGAAGCATTGAAACAAGTTAAATGGATAAAAGGTGACAACGTTAATAATAAATAACAAATGTTGTCTATAAAAAAATATTTTGAAGTTTGTGAATAAGTATGCGATTCATATTTTGCATAAATCGTTTTTTTATAATTTTTTTTGGTTGTATGATTTGTTAAACTACATTTATTACTTTGAATTTAATCTTCATTTGCATGCCGTTACAAAAAGTATATATTATTATTTATTTTATTATTTGTTTTTAAATCACGTCTAATCAAACATTTGTTGATTCATATGTCTGTTATTGGGTAACATTAAACTTTTTTTTATGATAATTTACAATCAATCAAAATTCATACTAATTGTATTACGTAACTTTCAATAAATAAATTTGCATACTACGATCTTTATAGAAATTTTTTTCATTTGACATGGACATGTACCGCTTGTACACGCAGGGCTCTAACCTAGTAACTATAAAATAAAAATTATTTTGGAATTCATAAAACCATAACTTCATTTATAAGTTCGATCCTAGACAAATTCCAAAAGTTAGGGAACAAAAGTGTTAGTGTCAAATAAATTCCTAGAATATTCTTTTGGGTAGATATTTCACTATTAAACAATTTAGCTCCAAGCAAGCCATGATTCTTGTTACCTCAAATTACTCACAGGTTGTCAACCCTGCCATCATTAACCATATAATAATCAAGCATCAGTAGTGCAACATATATGTAAGTAGAAAAAGAAAAGAACATGCTTTAAGCTTTAACTATATAAATTAGCATAGAAACCATATGTAGTATCCTAACAAAGGAGCTTTGTGAGCAATCATTATGAGTTATACGTTTGTTTGTATATTGAAAATTGAAAACATGTTGCTTGAACGGGTCAGAATTGCATGCAATGTAATATCATATGCGATTAGAAAATAAGGGAAATTAAATACCACATACATGTTTGTTCCATGAAGATCCAACAGCTAGATACAGACGACAACTAACTATATACGTATAA
This sequence comes from Ambrosia x helenae, assembly GCA_030844895.1. Classification (NCBI taxonomy): domain Eukaryota; kingdom Viridiplantae; phylum Streptophyta; class Magnoliopsida; order Asterales; family Asteraceae; genus Ambrosia; species Ambrosia x helenae. Next base: position 14,362 of record JAUTDX010006512.1, read on the forward strand.
GTGATAAAATAGGATTATGGTGAATACGTTTTAGGAAATGCAAATACCAAATACCTGTCATTAATTGATGAAGAGGTGTTAGGGACCGAAGAACCAAATCAAGAGTCCTATAACACAAAACAAATCTTAATTAAAATACATAATCATAAAGGAACAAATAGTAGTTCAAGCATGTAATACTTTAAATACCTAAACGATATAGTAAATGGCATGGAAAATTCATCTTTTAATCTCACTTATTTCATCGGGATATAATTAGTTTGGATATATTACACTCTCAAAAGCTATTTACCTGACCCTACAGAATGTAGTCTAACATCTTGCTTTGGTGAAAATGAATTATATGCGCGAACTCTGTATACTAGATAGTAATTACTATCTAATTGGCATATAGGTGTTAACAATACATGCAGGCTTCCAATAAACATTTTGCATCAGCAGGATAATTTCTGAAGGCAAAATGTATATATGTAATATTGTGTAGGGTAACATGTTAGAATAGGTTCAGGTTAACGAGTAGGTTATGGTATATGTTGAGTTAACACAAGGGCTGGACCTTAGTGCGGGAAGTCAAGTTTTTTAACATATGACGTGGTGCGATACATACATAATTTTCAATGGATTTTAACACACGTTTCTGCTTTAATATTTATAACAATGGTTTCGACCTTAATATTAAAACACACACAATAGGGCAAGTGTACCCTGTCATACATGTAGTAATGTACAGATAAGAACCAGATATCGATCCATGGACGCGCGCGGAGCAATGGTACTAAAACTCTATACTCGATTTACCAGTAGGAAAAGATAAGTTGAGTTTGTTTATAGTTAAATTAATTCTAACACATGTAAATAACTTAACTACGACTCCAAATAGAAAATATAACTATATAAACTATAATACGCCAATCCTAGCATGTCATCTACATATAATAAGAAATAAAGGCCGTGATCAACATTCCCATTTTCTGACAGTTAGTTTCCTTCTCTGGCATCCTAACATGACAACTATACAGAAAGCTAACACGAATACACACGTTAACCACTTCAAGTTGTTCATTAGCGCGCAGCTGATATGATCTCATGAGAATCTTTAAAGATAGGTTAGTATCACCTTTCGGGAGTCCTCAACCGCACTAGTTAAGGAAAGCAATATCGAATACACAATACGACCACCTAGACTAGCATAAAGTAGAGCATTTCACAACCTATTCCATTTTACCAACTTGAACACAAATCTACTAATATCGCCATTTTCACCAAAACAACTAACAAAGATCATTAACCGTGTCAAAGACTGGTAACAACACCATTAAGCTTTAAGACTCTTTTACGTGCCGGTAAACATCTATAATCGTTATTCAAGTGACTTTAACCAAACCAATACCCGGTTACAGTTTCATGGTGTAAACTTTATTAACAAGTTAACTAGTCTACTATCGGACGATTAAACGGACGGTTTCTTCAACAAGTAATCCGCCTAATACATTCGACAATCATCAAAGTCATCCAAACACAACTACAAATCTAACAACAATGAAACAAGGTTGCGCTATGATCATCAAGATTCAAACATGAAAAACGCCAAATTCATACAAAACTTGATTTCATACAAACGATTGTTTTAACTACTAACTAATACTAGTGTTCTTGCCCGTAGGCGTACGATTAACTAAAATAACATCACAATAGCATACAAAATCAGATTTGGATCTTAAAAGCTTAAAGGATCAAACCATAAGATTGCTAAAGAGATGGATTGGATGATGAAGGATGGATCGGATGGATTCCCGAGCTTGTTCCACGCCTATGCAGCACTTCGTTAGCCCCAAAAATCGCCAGAAATCGCCCCCCAAAGGTCCAATACTTGATCAATGGCTGAAATGGGCTATTTAAAGCTGAACAGGTCCCGTGAGCGGTCGCTCGGAGGGAGTGAGCGGGCCGCTCACTTTACAGGCAAGTGGCAGAGCTGACGTAGGGCTTCTGGAAGGTTTCTGGAAATATCTGAGGAGCGAGCGGGCCGCTCACAGGGAGTGAGCGGCCGCTCATAGAGCCTGAGTTCCCGTTTTCGCGCTGAAAACTCCGTTTTTTCGTCTGTTGTGCTTCCGGGACATCGTTTAAGACCTGAAATCGCAAAGATTCCCAAATAAGTACCAATTCATGTGTATAAGGTCAAAATCGTCTGAAAATGGGAGTTAAACGGGACGTTTATATGTGTAAATTAACGTATATCAAACCTCCCCACACTTGAACTTGCTTGTCCTCAAGCAAACAACAAAACCGAAATAAACGAAAAACTCGCCAAGTGGCAACAAAGACAAAATATAACCTGTACAGACGATAATAATCAAGCCCACAGTAGATATAAACAGGTGATAAGATAACTGAAAAGCAACGACTCACTCACAATGTTCACACACACTCGGTTTTATTTATGATACATACGTGTAATGTGTATGTGTAGATCGCTCCATTGCCAAGACCATGAATTGTGCAATGTCATAAGCTTGTAAAAAGATCTAATCTTCACCAACTATCGTGTGAAACAGTATAAATCACGAGGTCTTATAAGGGGTGTAATGTCCGGCAGAGGTAAGGGTGTGGAATGGATATATATACAGTGACGAATCGGCTAAAACTCGGCGGTTAAGTCTAACTAAACACAAACAACTGCAACTGTACAAGACACATGCGAATATAACCGATTTTATTTAAATCGAGCTAAACATACAACTTCTAACTTTATTGCCCCGAAAACTGCTCGAACACTACTAATTCACCCTATTTTTGGGTGTTCTATTTTTCAGGAATTTTCAGGATTTTTGTTTATTTATTTTTTTATAATATAACTGATAACTAAAACACAAATAAACAACAAACGGGCTCTAAATATACAAACCCAAACAAGAACTATTTACAACGTAAAAACGAGTCAAACATTAACCTAAACCGAGTTTTAACACAAAAGGTTTAAAAGAAAAAGGCCAAATTTGGTTTAGTGGTGAAATGGTGTGGTGAATAAGAAAAAAACACGGGATTAAGCTCAACATGGTTAACTAGGGGATAAATTTTTTGGGTGCGGGAAACAGATAGAACGAAAAGAAAAGGCTAAATCAAAAGGGTATCCTAAATGCCTCAATCATTTTCATACAATCTCACACGAATCTGGTCTAAACAAGCATGCTAATGACAAGTTCTAAATGGCACAAAACATCAGGCTCACTCGATAAGCATGTCAAAGAAATGAAATCTATACTAATAGGCTCAAATGCTCACGTAACCGGAAGGAAATGGGTGCAAATGTACAGATTTAGTATGCTAGTTTCACGTCCGTTTGTCGCGCCTCAAGTTATTTTTATCAAAAATTTGTTAGGCTTGATGTTTATTATAAATATTACACATATATGTACTTATACAGTTTTTTTTGATATATATAAGTAAAAACACAAGAGGACAAACTAGAACATTATATAATCCCTCCCCACACTTAAACGTCACATTGTCCCCAATGTGAAAAATAGAAAGCGTTTATGAATTAGCTAACTATTGTGTGAAAAGGGAGAATAATACTCCCTGGTGGTGATATCCCAAAAAGCATGGTGACTGCATTGAGCATCCATACCGGTGCTCGTCTGTTCCTGCACTACCACCATTCATAACAAAAGCATAAACACATCAAAGCTATCCATTCATCACATTTATTCAAACAAACCAAACAAAACTATCTAAACTACATTCAAAACACTAACAAAACATTTGAGTAAATTCCTTTTTGAGTCCCTGAGTTTTCTTGATTTTAACCACTTGAGTCCAACATTTTCATTTTTTACGTTCTGAGTGCTAGTGTTTTAAGTTTGTTATGGTTTGAGTCCAATTTTCTAACTCTGTTAGATTTTTTCTGTTAATATTTATGAAATGACTAAAATACCCCAACCATTAAAAATAAATAATTATTAAATATTATACTTTATTATATTATATATTAAAAACACACACACACACTAGATCTCTGCACACACACAGATCTCTCTCTCTCTCTCTCTTCTCTCTCTCTCACTTCTTCAATCGAACCAGAACCCATCTGCACACACCGGTCATCAACCCCAAACCAGAACCCATCTGCTCTTATAAACATCATCGAGTCATCTTCCGATAACCATCCTTCTGTTTCCGAAGTGATCTGATAAACCGAACCCTTATCTTGCTTCTGTTCAGAACCCGGGTCCTCCGGCACCGACCCACCAACCCGAACCACCCCTAACACACTCGCTCTCCTCTTAGGCCGTGCATCAGGCCCATCTATGCTGGTTCGCGAGACAGCAGCTCGACAGCTAGAAGAACGACGAGCAGTCTGGAGCTATTCCAAACCGGTTAGGGTTTGGGTGTTGGGTTATTCAGTTCAGTGTTTGGTGCATGTGGTTCTGTGTGGTTGGAGTATAAAAGAAGGGAATATGAGAGTAACGGAGAAGAAGGCGATTTTAATGGTGGTGATAGTGAGGATGATGATGAGGTTAGGGTTAGGGTTGCGGCTTTTTTGAGTGATAATGAAATCAGGTGCGTTTTGTACATGTAATTGGTTTTGTTTAGTTTCAGTTACGTTATATGGTTGATGATTATATGTTTAAAATGTGTTGATGATTGGTTAATGGTCGTTATATGTTGTCTATGGCAAACCGGAATCTAAAAGATGCAGATCGATGTGGTGTAGTGGTGGTGATTTATGGTGCAATGGTGGTGGGATGGTCAATGTGGTGTGGTGGTGGTGGTGGTTTATGGTGTGGTGGAGGGTGGTGAAGAAAGTGTGAGAGAGAGAAAGAGTGTGTGTTGTGTGTGAGAGAGAGCTTTAATATATATATATATATATATTTTATTTATGCATTAAGACTTGTACGTTATACCTTATGCATTACAGAGTTGTACCTATGTGTAAAATGACTGAGATACCCTTATAGTTAACTGACTTGGTTAACGACGTAGAAAAATTGGACTCAAACCATAACAAACTTAAAACACTAGCACTCAGAACGTTAAAAATGAAAATGTTGGACTCTAGTAGTTAAAATCAAAAAAACACAGGGACTCAAAAATGAATTTACTCTAAACATTTATGAAGGAAACCCCAAGAAATCAAGATCATGAACAACAAATTATAAACCTAAAACATGAGAAATTTGGGGATGTTTAAACATTTATGAAGAATCCCCAAAATTCCAAGAACAAACCTAAATTACACTAACATCTACACTAGCATACAACCCTATTATGAAATTAATCTACATTTATACTAAACTATACTAAACACAAGGTTATAAAATCACACAAATCTTAAAAATTTTCGGA
>JAUTDX010006513.1:0-22336 GCA_030844895.1 Ambrosia x helenae
TATATATTGGTAGACTCAGGGTCTACTCACAATTTTATCAGTTTAAGATTGGTTGAGAAACTGCAAATGTCGATTACAAGATGTTAGTTCTATGAAAGTTACAGTGGCCAATGGAAACCAATTGGAATGTGGGAAAAGAGTGTTGAGTTTAAGTGGATGATGCAGGGTGTTTTGGTTTCAAGCCAACATGCTGGTCATACCACTAGACAATTATGATATGGTACTGGGAATAGAAATGGTTGTCTCAGTTGGGGGATATTATGTGGAACTTTGCTGATATGACTATGCAGTTTAAGGTTCAAGATAAGACTTACACATTAAAAGGGGTTGAAACTAATGGGGTGCAGTTATGTTCAACTGAGAAGATGTCTAGTTTGGTGAATGGACATGCAGGGGTAATTCAGTCCCAAATTTTTGGCCTACAGTTGTGGAAAACACTGTCAGGAACCTTTGGATCTAAGTCACTGATCCAGTCTCTTGTAACAGCATTACAAGAATTATTGGAGGAATATAAAGATGTGTTCCAAGTTCCTACATCTTTACCACCTCAAAGATCATATGACCATCAGATTGTTTTGAACAATGGGGATAAGCCCATTAATCTCAAGTCTTACAGGTATCAGGCCCTTCAGAAGGATGTTATTGAAAAAATGACCCAGGAGTTGTTAGGAAACTGGTGTAATAAGAAGCAGTAAGAGTTCTTTTGCTGCTCCTGTTGTACTAGTTAAGAAGAAAGATGGGTCGTGGAGGATGTGTATTGACTATAGACAACTCAATGAAGCCACAGTAAAAAACAGATTTCCAATACCATTGATTGATGAATTATTGGAAGAATTAGGAGGGGCTGCAGTCTTTTCAAAGTTGGATTTGAGATCTGGGTATCATCAAATCAGAATGTATGAAACCTGACATTCATAAGACAGCATTCAGGACTCACCAAGGGTTGTTTGAGTTCCTTGTAATGCCCTTTGGTTTGACTAATGCACCAGCAACTTTTCAGGCATTGATGAACCATACATTTAAAGCCTTTTTAAGGAAATTTGTATTGGTCTTCTTTGATGATATACTGGTGTACAGTCAGAACATGGAACAACATGTTGAGCATCTGAAGTTGGTTTTAGAAACATTGAGGCAGGGGCAATTGTTTGCAAAGATGTCAAAGTGCAGTTTTGGGGGAAAACAAGTGGAATATTTGGGTCATATCATTACTAAAGAAGGTGTTGCCACTGATCCTTTAAAGATTGAAGCTGTGACTTCTTGGCCAGTTCCTAAAAATGTCAAGCAATTAAGGGGTTTTTTGGGCCTTTCTGGTTACTATAGAAGGTTCATTAAATCTTATGGAGTCATGGCTAAACCACTTACTGATCTTCTCAAAAAGGATGCTTTTAAATGGTCTGATGCAGCTCAAAGATCCTTTCAGATGTTAAAAGAAGCCCTGAGTTCTGCTCCTGTTCTTGCTTTACCTGATTTGACACAGACCTTTATTGTGGAGACTGATGCTTCAGCCATGGGAATTGGAGCTGTGTTGATGCAAAACCATCATCCTTTGGCATTTATTAGCAAGCTTTGTCTCCAAGGCAACAGGTATTATCTGTTTATGATAGAGAATTACTGGCCATTCTATTAGCCATTAAGCAATGGCATTATTATCTAATCTGTGCCACTTTATCATTAAGACTGATCAAAAGAGTCTTAAGCATTTATTAGACCAAAAGATAACTACCCCTCTTCAACATTCATGATGGTGAAGTAATGAACTATGATTTTGATATACAGTATAAGAAAGGTATTGAAAATGTTGCTGCAGATGCCTTGTCAAGAGTACAGACTGCTTCTTTGTTTCATATAGCAGTCTCTTCTTTTGAACCCTTAATTCTTGACAAGGTAAAGAGTTCTTGGGCCACAGATGTTAATTTGCAGCAGATCATACAAGATTGTGATGAGCATGGGGTTAATGGTCATTATACATGGGTGGATGGTCTACTGAAAAGAAAGAATAAGATAGTTGTTGGCAATAATGCTCATCTTAAAAATGAGCTATTGCAACATTCTCATAATTCCACCATGGGGGGGCATTCTGGTGTACAAGCTACCCTTCAAAGACTTAAGGCTATGTTCTATTGGAAGGGGCAGTCTAAAGATGTGAGAGACTTTGTAAGAAGATGCAACATTTGTTTACAGTCTAAGTATGAGACAACTGCTTATCCTGGTCTCATTCAGCCTTTGCCTATTCCTACTTGTGTCTTCTCTGACATTAGTATGGATTTCATTACTGGCTTACCTACTTCAAAGGGTAAAAATGTCATTTTTGTTGTAGTAGATAGGTTAACTAAGTATGCACACTTTGTGGGCATGACTCAGCCTATTTCTGCAACTTCTGTGGCACAAGCATTCATTGACAATATTACAAAGCTTCATGGGTGGCCTAATACTATTGTTTCTGATCGAGATGCAATCTTTTTGAGCAAGTTTTGGCAAGAATTTACAAGACTGCAGGGTATTTCATTGGCCTTATCCACAGCTTATCACCCCCAAAGTGATGGCCAGACAGAAGTTGTGAACAGGTGTTTAGAGACTTATTTGAGATGTATGGTACTTCATTACAGTCATTCTTGGGCCCATGGTTATCTTTGGCTGAATGGTGGTATAATACAAATTACCATACTGCTATCAAGAGTACTCCATTTGAAGCTTTAATGGTTATCCTCCCCCTCTTCATGTTCCTTATGTCCATAGAGACACTGCTGTTGAAAGTATTGATTCAGAGATGTGTTCAAGAGAAGAAGCTGTTAATGTTCTCAGAACAACTCTGCAATGTCTCAAAACAGGCTCAGGCAACAAGCAGATAAGCACAGAACTGACAGAGTTTTTACTCCTGGTTCTTGGGTTTATCTCAAACTGAGACCTTATGTGCAGTCATCTTTAAGAGGAGGTTCTTATAATAAGTTGGGACCTAAGTACTTTGGTCCCTACTTGATTATTCAGAAGATTGGTGAGGTAGCTTATAACTGGATTTGCCAGCAGAGTCTCAATTGCATCCAGTTTTTCATGTTTCCCTACTCAAGCAGGCCCAAGTCCTCCTACTAGTGTTACTCCTCTGCCTAAAGCTCCAAGATTTTGGTTAAAGCCAGCTAAAGTGTTGGACCATAGAATGGTAAGACAAGGAAGGAAAGGTGTGGGTCAAGTGTTGGTGCAATGGGATGGACAATCTGCACTTGAAGCCACTTGGGAGAATCGACATGAGTTCCTGTTGAGATTCCCTGATTTCATCATCTGATCTTTCATGTTGCTGTAATCTTGAGGACAAGATTAAATTCAAGGAAGGAGTATTGATATGGTTTAAAAGAAGAATAATAAGTCTAGGGATCATTTGTGTCAATTTCTAAAGTTGTAATATGTCTGTTATTGGTAGTTGAAAGTATTAGGGGTCGAAAGTGTCATAGTTAGATAGTTGAGGACTGTTTGTGTAATAATGCTTGTAACGATTCAAAAGTTAGTTAAAAGGCGGTTAAGCTGTTGACAATAGTCAGCTTAACATTTGGGGAAACTCTCTCTCTCTCTTAGATTCTCTCTCTACAATTTTAAGCTCTATCAAAATCTCTACATATATCACTCACATATCAGTTCTTGATAATTGATTATGTTGACACAAGTTACATACTAGTACACTCGGGAAATTATCTCCTGCATCGTCTACACCACAAGTCTTCTACAGCCACTTTATAAACCGGCCCATTTTCCTAATCTGTCTCTTAATATCTTCACACCCATGTACCTGCATCACACCATATAATTAACCAAACACATTTGTTATGTACTTATTTTTTTACCACACGGTCAACAACTATTTCATGCAATGTTGTGTTACGTTAAACGGTCATATTCACAGTTGACCGTTACCGTTGACTGGTCAAACTTGACACGAGCCAAAAAATTAATATTCAGTACCATACCTGCCCAACATCATAACTGTGGCTTGCGGGTTTGTGCCTGGGGATTCATGAAAAGTTGACCCATCGATGACTCGAAGCCTATGGACACCAATGACCTCATAATCCTTGTTAACCACATGGCCGACATGGCACCCGCCATGGTAATGCCAAATGGAGATCACGGTGTCTTTACAAAACTGCTTGAGCGATTTTGTATCGTTTTGTGTGTCGTGGTATCATGTTTGATGTTCGCGGTTACACTCATGTTGAGCAACTTTTCAACCGTTTGTTTGTTACATTTGGTGAAGTTAAGGAAAGTTTGGACCGAACGAGCTTCTTTACAATGCGGATCCCTCTCACGCATTGTCGAAGATCTCTTGGATGGCTAAAGTAGTTAAACGTGACGATTGGATTATCGTCCACATTTGTGTTGTTCAAAACTAGTTGCCCTTTTGACTTTGGGTAAGCGATTTTTTCTAATATGAAACCCCGTGAAACGCTTCGTGTGGGAGATCTTTCTTGTTTCGTTTATATGCTTCGATTGCTTCATGTGTCCGTCTTTTTGGTGGAATCGTCGAAAGTTGCCCAATCTGTTATCAGTTGACAGTTTATAAACCGTTCGTGGTAAATATTAGAGTGGGAAAAAAAAAAGATCTAAAAATTACACTTTTTTACTAAGCACGTTTTGATTTACTATCCAACCCGTCTGTTTTGCCACCTCTAAATAAGATCTTAAAACAGACGGGTGATGTAACAAAATAACTGTAACACATGTTATTGTATTACCTCAGCCGAGGCGACTCCATGGTGGCAGTGAATGCTATCAGACGACTGACTAAACCCGCTGCTTGCTTCAATGTACACGCCCTTTTTTCGTTATCCCAACCGTTTCAATCAACGACTGATTAACAGGCCTATTGAACGGGACAAAAATAGAGTTCAAAGGGTTATCAGACATATGTTTCCCCGACAAATTTGTTATTGTGGACCAGCGAAATGTTCAACTTCTCGAGATCAGCCTTTGGTCCTATTCCACTAAGCAATAGTAGTTGTGGGCTTCCTATTGCCCACATGTTACTATTACCTCGCTCCTTCGTCGTTTTGAGATACGGGCTACATGTTGTGCCCTTTTCGTCTTTGAAGCGTAACCCAACCGCCCTCGGTTTTGAACCTATGAGTCACATAAATCATGAAGTTATTTTAGTACGACCAGCCATGTTGTCTTATAGGGCCAAATATGACATGTTATGTTGGTGTCAACTGTTAATAGTATAATACATACCGGTTGTGTCGAAAATGATTTTTTGAACTCGGGCATGAATCAAAACATTGAGGTTTTCGGCGTTTGCTGAGGCTAGTAGCTCTGCAGCAGTGTGTCGACGGCCATACTTATCGAAAATTGTTCCTCCAATTTTCGTACCGTACAAGTGATCATAGGTAAACCCGTTGTTTGGTGCAATACCAACTTCCACAAGACTGTCTCTAACCGCTCGTTGCCATGGTTCGAACACGGGCTCATGAACGATTTGCTTTTCGACCCATGGGTACGATTCATTCACCAACTTTGCATCCCACCCTACTTTTTTAACATATCTACAAACGAATTTAATATCGATATTAAGTTAACAACAACGAAAATCCATCTTTTTTACTCTACAAAAGGTAATAATAATATGAAACAAGATGAAATATTGGTCACACTCACAACTCAAGTCATAAATTCTAAAGCCCAAATCGGAAAGAAATAAAGACGAATTCCAAACGACTAAAACAATATGTTTGTGGCCCATTAGTACTACGTTTTAGGCCCCAAAGGACAAAATTTTGGTAAGATCTAATTCACCCCCACCCAACCTTCAAACAAATATGAAAATGCCTACAATTATTTATTACTATTATTTATTGTTATTTCTAACACAAAAAAAATGGTTAAAAGCAAGGTTTTCAGAACCGGACCGGACGTTAAACCAGGCCAAAAAATGTATCGAAACCAAAAAAATAATTAAAAAAAAACCTGGTCTGACCCCTAATTTTCCGGTCCAACCGGCCGGTTCAGTGGTCCAAAGCCGGTTCTTTTGCAGGGCGGTCCAAACGTCCGAACCAGACCAGTCCAGGCCTCGGAACCGGTCCGACCGGCCGTTCCGGTTTTCAAAACATTGGTTAAAAGTTGTCTCAAATGTATTTGTAGTGTATACAACATTTTAAACAATTTATTTAAATAACTCGAATTTTGTAGTATAGCAAATAAGAGCGAGTAAACTAGAGAAACAAATTTAAGTAGAAAACTTTGAAAACAATATAAACATCTATATTTTCTACTTTAGTTGTAAAAATAATGTGGTAGCTTGTCACTTCTATAGTTACAGTTAGTTATGTTTTTAAACCTTCCACATTGATAATCATATGTATGAGCGAGTTAAATACAGAAAAAATTACGTAGAGAGCTTTAAAAACAATATAAGACACGTGTATATTTCGTTTCGTTGTAAAAATAAGACGGTGGCATGTGAGTCGCACACTTGTAGTCAGTTCTTTTTAAACCATTCACATGTTTTGATGTTCTTTACAACGTTCTTTACAACAAATAGTCAATCATTCGGGGCGGTAGAACCGGACCGTATCTTTTCACATTAAGGGGCTGTTTGGTAAGACTCTTAATGAGGCTCTGAACCATTCAGCGCTGAATTATTCATCATTCAACGCGTTTGTTTCAGGTTCTGAATGGAATGGTTAAGGCTGAACCATTAAAACTTGGGATCTTGAACCATTAAACGCTAAACCATTAAGCACTTAACTAGGCTGAACCTTAATGAGGCTCTCCTACCAATGTGGGACAAGAAAACTAACCATTAAGAAGTCCAATTTAATGATTCAGCACTTAACCATTCAGACATCTTAATGATTCAGCACTTAATCAACCAAACAACCCATAAGGCCTAAAAATGACCCGTTTCAACCCACAACATATAGTTCATAGGACATGAAGAAGGCGTAAGAGTTGTACCTTGTGCTTGCTCGAGTGTAAAATCCAGCATTAATAGAAGTACCACCACCCAACACCCTAGCTCTAGCATTAAAAACCCCATCGGTGGATACAAAGAACTGTGAAGCAGAAGTTGGTGACGTGTCCGCAAGGGTAATATGGAAATTTGACAAAAAAGACACATTAATGTTTGCAAAAGGGACACCACCTCTCTCTAGTAACAACACACTGTAATTTCGTGATAGTGTTGCTGCTAGTGGGCACCCTGCTGTCCCACCTCCTACAACGATATAATCATACTCTTTTTCTCCACCGTACGATTCAGATGATGAAAATGAGCTCGCTCGTTGGATGAATGGGTACCCATCTTGCCACTCCTGTGATCACCTGCATCGCACACGTCTTGTTACTGATTACTGAATTGCCCCTGTTAACTTGCTACAATCAAGGATTTGTTTTCCCAAAGATGCCACCCGTGCCCAGCGGCGAAGTTTGATTTTTTTTTTTCTCGAGGGGTTGAAAGTCACCAAACCCTCAAATTAGGGCTTAATAAGTATAAATTTTTTAGTCGAAAACATGTAAAATTATGCTATAGAGCAAAAAAAACTGGGGGGGCTGCTCCAACCAAGCTTCGCCCTTGCCCTATTAACCCGGCCCAAACAAACGCGTTATCCATTTTCGTTAGGGTCGGTTTTGGTTAGACCTTTAAACATTAAAAACTCGATTCACTACAACGATATAACTTTTAACTTATTATCAAGAATTATGAGTACACATTAACTTTTCAAATAGTGTGATTTAGGGGTGTTTAGGATTGATTATTCAAAACAGATTATGCGTTTTGGAAACGCAGCTCAAAAGCATGGGTGGAGTTGGTTATAGGTTATTGTGTTTTGGTAGCCTAAAAAACTGATTATTTGCGTTTTCAAAACGCAATTCCAAACACCCTCATAGAGGATACAATTCATACGGTGGACACAAATTAAATGAACCTTGAATTATAAAGCTACTTATTGATCCTTTTTCTTAAAAATTGTTTTAGAATCTTATTTCACAAATCACATTAAAATACCATTAAATAAGTCAACGTTACTTATTATCTTTTACCAAATGTATAAACTATAATGTACTCATAAACCACATCAAATACAGGATCGGTTACAAATAAATATATGTAATAATGTTAGGTAAATATAATGAGATTAAGGAAAAATACTGACTTAACCAATTGCATAACAATCTTATAGCAAAAGATACAAATATTTATACGGTATACACAGTCCTCTACTCAAAATTTATTAAAATTGATTATGTATTCACCTACTCTCAAATATCAATATATCTATAATTTCCCACGGAAGTAAAATTAATTTTTTCGGCAAACACAAAGATATGCAATGAGGTTTAAACAAAATCTAGAAATGAATGGGCTTAGGTAACAAGATTAATAAACCAAAATTCTGTAAATTTGTTAAGAAAGGTGTGACTTTTTTTTCAAAATAGCCCATCTTTGTTGCTAAAAACTTGAATATTTTAGCCCAAGAATAAAATCCCTGCAATTCTAACATGACTCATAAGTTTTTTTTTATTTTTTACCAAAGTTTGCCACCTTAATTTTATGCCAAAACATAAATCTTTCCACAAACCCATAAATTAAAAAATATAAAAACCAAAACCTAAATCACAATTTGCTGAAAGAATCAACATCCATCAAGATTTAAGAAACAATTTGCTGAAAGAATCAACATCCATCAAGATTTAAGAACATGCACATATACATATATAGAGAGAGAAAGTGTTATAAAGAGAGAGAGGTGTAACCTTGACAAGAGGTGATGAGGGTGGCAAGAAAAGAAAACAGAAGAAATAGAGAGAGAGTAAGATGATGGTGGTGGTTATTGAGTGCCATTGGAGAAAGAGCAAAGAGGTAGGGGAAGATGGAGACAATGGTTTCAGAACACAGTAAACCTTCTAACTTGCAACTCTGTGGCCAATTCTGGTTGGTCTGGTTCTCTGTGTAATCTTCATCACATTTGATATTTGCTTTGGAATAAATAGGATGGTGTGATATATATGCATAATTTCAATATATTATTATCTTTCTACACTTGTTAAGGATGAGCTATATACTATGAATGCAATTAATGTCAAAGATATAAAAAACAAATGCCAAGCCATGTACAAATACTACCAATCTTACCGCATTAAAGAAAATTATATGGAATATATCAAAAAAATTTATATATAATTTCATTTCATAACAGGCAATTTACATTAGGATCCACCCCTTTTGAATTAAGTATAAAATCGTACCAATTTTTATAAGCTTTCTTTTAATGAAAATTAGTTGAGGTTATTTTATATTTGTGTATCTATAAAACTTAATGCATGAACCCAATATTTTAAGCAGTGTGTCTTTAGGCGACGGGTTTTTCTCCGAATTAATGGCATGGTGAACTTGAGCTTCCAGTGAGCAGCCATTTATAACCACTGATAGTTCAGCTGGTATTTAGTTGACTTAAAAAAGTATTAAATGTTCCGCTATATATACTTCTAATATGTATTTATTTCAAATAAAAAAAATAAGGAGTAGAGTTGAGTTGTATTCATTGTGATTAATAAATGGGATGAAAAAAGTAATAAATATTGTGGTGAGTGGGTGAATGGTTAGAGTTGGAAGATGGAGGTTGGTAAATGAATTCTATTCATGGCCGTTTGATTAACTCTCATATCATCATCTCAAATTGCCGTTCAAAAAAAAAATCATCTCAAATTCCCATACGATAACACAAACCGAAGCTTGTCGATCTCAACAATCGGTGCCTTTTTAAGAGGAATATAGATCCCGTAAATCCATTTATTACTCAATCTGAAAGACTTTAACCTATATTTTGATGAAGATAAACACTTGTACAAGTCATTGGACTCAAGATTCTATGCCTAATCTTTTTTATTGTTCATTTGATGTTTGATATGTAACTTATCGCATAAGTCATGATCACAACCAGCTCATTGTGTTCTTGGCACTTCTTGCCTAAACCCTTAAATAAATATCCTTGTTAAATTCGTCGAAGGTAAATCGTCAAAGAAAGAAAATACCATCATTAATTTCCTTTTACATTTATCGTTTATTATATATTAACCCACTTGATTATTTAAAATAAAAACGATAATCCAAAATATATATAATATATATATTTCAAAATTAAATTTTAAACGGATCTATATAAGGATATATAAACATCAAATCTGAAAGTGTTATTCTCTTCAACACTTTATCGTTCAACAAAATAATTGCAATTATATCGTCTTATGACATGTTTTGAGGTACTCCCTCAATAAGACAAATTGTCCAAAACAACAAAGTTGTTAACTACTTACAAGTAGTTGAATAAGTAAATAGTATGTCCATAACAACATCGAGTTGTTTAAACTAAATAGTCTTTCAAGACTATTATATGGTTCAAGACATGATACTTCTCATACGAGTATCAAACCAATTGCAAAGTCATGTTTTATTCGTTCAAAACATTTCTCGTTTTTGCAACTGTTTTAAAAATTAAACTATATATGTTTATGCTTTGATTACAAATCAAGACCATAAACTCGAAAATAGTTTTATTATTTAAAACCGCATCTAAGTCGCTCGTTAGAAATAAAAATGATTACCAATCATCTTAATTAGTTTATCATAGTAAACCCAATCCTAACCCGCTCGTTAGAAAATAAATGATTATAAATCGTTAAAGTATATGGATTTCATGATAAATCTTTTCTAATTCGCTTATTAGAAGCTATGGGTGTACCAAATAATAAAAAAAATATTCGGTTTCAATAACTAACCATTTCTAACATACTTGTTAGAATACAAATGATTACGCTCATCGTTATATGGTGTTTTGGTTATATAACTAAACCGTTTCTAACACGCTCGTTAGAAATAAACGATTACCAAAATCGTTTTAAAACTTATTGGTTTGTATATATACAACCATTTCTAACACGCCCGTTAGAAATAAAGAATTACAAGACCGTTTAAAATTTATTGGCTCATATATAAATATAATAAGCCGTTTCTAACACGCTCGTTAGAAAAATTAAACGTCTAGCTTGTTCGTTTTTACAATAGCATCAATTTCTAACACGCTCGTTAGAAAAAATATAAGCTTAAAATAACTTATGATTTTGTAAATAACCATTTCTAATATGCTCATTAGATATGTTTCTAACATGCTCATTAGAACTACATGTTTCAAAACTTGTTGTTTACATAACTAATTTCTAATATGCCCATTAGAAATCTAAATGTTCTCAACATTTGAAACTAATTATATTTTACTAAAATAATTACTTTCTAACACGCTCGTTAGAAAATACGAAAGTTTTAAACCTTATTATTTACGAAAATAATATTTTTCAACTCGCTCGTTGGGAAATATAAAGATTCAAAATTATTATTTTAGAATTATAGGAATTTCTAACACGCTCATTAGAAAAAATGTATTTATATACATTTGATAACAATCATTATTTCTCCAAATAATGATCTCTAACACGCTCGTTAGATCAAAAACGTAAACCAAACGTTTTTATATGGTTTGCCAAAATATTTTCTAATACGCTCACTAGAAAATATTTTACTAAGATTAATCTCTAATACGCTCGTTAAAAATAACCTCTAGCAAATATTTTACATGGGTTTACAAAATTATTTTTCTAATATGCTTATTAGAAAAAAAAAGTATTTTAAAACCACTTAGAGTACATTTTATATTTGTAAAAATCGTTTCAACAAAAACACGAAAAACCCATGAACACGAGAAACAAGAATCAAAATGTTCGTTTTGTAAACACGGTATTTCGGATTAAGAATTGTACTCCAATCATAAAATAATCTGACTTGTACTACAAATATATTTCCCAAAAAATATATATAAGATTTTAACAAAATCTAAATTATTATTTTTATACTTTCGCGAACCCAAAAATCCTTTAATAAGAAGATTTTTAGATTGTATCGACAATCTACACGAAAGTCTGTTTTAAGATTGTAGGAAATAGGTTCACTTTTTATTAAAAATTAATAATAAAAATAAAATAAATAACGAGACTCTCGTTATTCATAGGAAACATCATAGTACAATACCATATACAAAATTAAATAAATAAAGATACAAACAAAATGTACTGACTCTAGATTCAAGCAACTTCAACCGCATCATCTTCTACTAATCGCCTCTGCAAGAATAAAGTATTCGTTGATGATTTTTGGTTGTGGATCGTGTTTGACACGGGGCCCTTAAAACAGATTTTGCGCCTCCTCTCAGACGGTTTGTCTCCCAGGGTACAACAACCGGAACAGTGATGTACTGCCGGAAATGGTCCTCAAGCCCGAGATAGCATCGGATATAAAGTGTATTCGTAAAAAGAAAGCTGCATCAATTTAGAGAATGTTTCTCTCATTATTGGAACACTAAAAATATGTTGTCAATTTTGTCAAGAGTTTTTCCAACTCTCTATATATTCCAGATGACCCAACGGTCATATAATTATACGACCGAAGTGCGAGCTGCTGGTCTGGAGCGCGTGGGCAGGCTTAAGACTATACAATATTGGCTGGAATTAGCTTGCTGTTATTCTCTTGTTTTCTATGTTGTTATTTTTGGTGGTTTTTCATGATGTAAGTGGTGTTTTGGCTAGTTTTCCTCTAGTCCGCGCGTCACGTTAACAGCTAACTGTGCTCACGTTCCCTATTAACGCATACCAGGACGCTGCGCGCACTCTAGACCCCTTCGCGTTACAATCTGCCACGCGGACACGTATGGTTTATGTCAGGAGCGCAGATCAGGACGCTACCTGATCTTGCGCGCACATGTCCCATGCGAATCGCCATGTCATCCGCGGATGACCACCACATACAGACGCCACTCGTAGTTACGTTTTACGTCAACGCGGAGACCATGATGCTACTGGTCTTCCGCCATGTACCAGACCACGCGCACGAGGTCAAAAATAAAAAGGCGGCTCTCAAGCGGCTCGCGGCACAAGGAGTGATCCTTCTTATAAACCACTTCATGTTTTGTCACCCCACCAATGTGGGACAAAACTTAATCCATTTTCTCATCTTTGGTTGTTCTAACCTACAACTTTCAAGCTTTGATATCTCATTCATCTTAGCTCTATTTTGGATGTGGTTTGGTTCGTTGTGATACTCTCACAATATAGTACACAAACCCGCAAATAATTATTTATATAACACATATATAAATACATTTATTTAAGTCCAAAATTAGTGAAAAATCAATTTCCACTACCATTTTTCCAAACATTTTAAAACATATTCTATAGAATTATTAGGAGATGTGTATTTCAATTACACATTATGTATTAGTATCACCCACCAAAATCAAACCATACAATGTATATTTATATATCATTCATCAACCAACACCAAAGAGTCAAGTACAATAATAAGTCTCACCACATATGACCCCTCTTAAAACTATTTCCTGTTGAAGCATGACACACTGCTTCATAATTCATAAACACCAAACCAATTACAGTACAACTTTTACTGCATTAAGGACGAGTCTTTATAGCATCTGAAACTAATTGCCAACTGCAAAGTCATAGCTGAAAACCAGTACAACACAGCAAATGGGCAATGAGCAATGGCCAATGGCAACATTGGTAAAATAAATTCTTGCAACCTACTTTTCTCCAAAAGCATAATTGCAATGTCTAGAAATCTAGAATTGGTTGTGTGAAGACCCTGAGTGAAAATGTGGTGATCTTTTATGAACACGACGGATTTAGGTGACGCTAGTAAAATATATTTGTTCTATATGTATGCGAGACTTCCTACTTTCGGATAATCACACAGGAAGATTACACTATAAGCCGAAAAGAAATAGACGTGGGGTATTTTATTTTTGTAGTGTTTTACCTGTTTAAAGAATGGATTTTGTGCATCTATTGATGCTAAAGGGTACATTATGAGTTACGTCACTTGACAATTAAGAAATTCCTCAGACGTACAAAATATGGTGACACTAGTAAAAAGAACTTTAGATCCGCCAATGGTTATGCCGAAAAACTTTGTTGAACACATGCTAAACCTTATTTTTAACTATAAAAAAAAAATAGTTTAAGTTATAGAGCCATTTTGATGACTTTTAGCTACATTAAAAGATCATGAGTTGAAATGTTGGGCAACATTTTGATTGCTAAGTCTTGGGCTAAACATAACCATCAACCACCAGTTAATGGCAATGGGCCACTAACACATTATTTGTTAGATTTTTACCTAGTCTCCACAATATTTGCTACGATGTCAATTGATGTGTTCAAAACCGAACCGAACCAGACCGAAACTAATTTTTCTTGGAGATTGAAACCAAGAACCTGACCATTAAAGGGTGGGCCGGTCTCCGGTTACTCTAATTGGGTGGGTTGGATTAGGACCAGTTTTTTGTGTTGGGCCAGATCACAAATTAATATAGCTTGGGCCATTTTGTGTGCCTGGGTGACCAGATTTCAATGATGGGCCAGATCAGGTTTTAAGTGACCCAATGACTTCATTAATGTTAACAAGTATTATTAACCCATCAAATGATCACATTTGGTGTTCGGCAACAAATGACCAGATTATCATGTTGAGCCCGAATCTAGAATTTTTTTTATATATTTGATTGCTTCGTATGCTTTCTTTGTGTTAACACGTACTACCGAGTTTTATGCATCTGTGGTTTATGCGTAAGATTTACTCATCTGTGAAGATAGACTGATGGTTGTAAAATGACTGAATGTAAGATGAGATAGAAGGAAGTAGTATAGAGTTGAGTTGAGTCGAGTATGTTATTGTTGGTTATAAGGAAATTTTGTAAAAGAACTTTTTGCCCGTATTATAGATGATCATCGTTAAATGATCGGCCGTGCTTACTAATGTCCATATTTTAACTATAGGTGATTTCTGATATGATTGACTAGCTCGATCACTTTTTGCCCGTCTTTTTTATTAGTAACTAAGTATGATCATACCAATACATGGTGACATCCTTGTTAGAAGTGAAAAAATGTCTGGGTTAGGTAACGGGTCAAAAAAGTCCATTTAAACCGCCTCATCATACCTTTTGCCAGGTTACGCTTGGATTGACTTTTGATGCAGTATCCAACTTCTAACGAATATCAAGAAAAGGGAGCGGCCCGTAGGCTTATCGAATATCAAGAAACAAAACTAATCATATTGTAAGAGAAACTTGATGAAATATAACCATCTTCAAGTGTTTTTACAGTTACAAAGCAATAACAAATTGCTTACACATAGATAGAAAAAAAAGCCAGAAGCTTTTACATTTGACTTCAAATAAAGCCGATGGACTCAAGACAGAGTCGCAAAGTGCTTTCCTACAAACATCACATTCGCGTGCGAGCCAACTTTATTTACACCAATCTTCAAAGCCTATATATGACAGATGGTTTTGAACCACAATGGTGTGTTGCATATCTGTACAACTTCACCTTTGGCAAACGTCCGTCATATTATATTTTAAATTAACTATAAAATTTTAATTAAATTCAAACCAAATTGTTGTCCTTGAAAGTTTCCCTTTTTTTCTTTCTTGTTTTTAAGCGTGTCATCGTCATCAGCTGCAAATTGCTTCAACTGAAAGTTTCTTCATTACTTTTGGGCAAGGATCACCTCCAAATGCCTCAGGTGTTACAGGCACTGTGCATGATTGTTGTCCAATGCAATACTGCAAATATTAAAAATAGCAAAATATTAGCATTTTTTTTTGTAAAAACTCATGGGACCCACCAATACCATGCTAAAAGCCGACAAATTCATGAATAAGAAGAATAAATTAAATAAATACCTTGTTGAATGCATCATAGGAGTGATGGGCATGGCAGCTACCCTCACTATACCTACCACAACCGCCTAACGGGGTGCCGAAACTAGCAAATTTAATGGAAGATATTTTCTGACCCGCGCTACACGAAAGGTGTGCTTTGGGCCTCAATGGTTTAGGCGCTTTACCAGAAGCTTGCATTTCATAATTCATTAATGAAGGCTGCCACTCATATATATCAGCACAGACACTGTAAACCGATCTTTTCACCATTGATATTCCATATGGGATTCCTCCTAATTCTTCAAACACAACCAATAAGTTTCCTCTAGGTTTTAACCATGATCGCGGTACGTGGTACCTGAAACAAATCAAACTTAATCAGGCTTGGAATCCATAGATAATCAGTTTCAAGTTTGAGAACAAAAGACAGAAGCTTTCTTACCATTGTTGGGAAGATTCGCCACATTTACTCAAACATTTTTCTCATCAAAATATCCAGCGTAACTGCAAGTAGTACAAGATCCCCGTGCCTTGTATGCAGGCCAATAACGTCCAATGCTTTGTCCGTTTATCCATATTTGACCTTTTCCCATACTGCTCATGTCTAGAGCCAAAGGTTCATTTCCACCCGGAGCATTGAAAATAGTCTTGAAAAGTAAAAGAAGATGTATTAATTTAAGTTAATTACATTTACACCATATAATGCATATAAACATAACACTTCTCATTTTGGGATGTCACTTGAAAATCACAACATTTTTTATTCGATAGATTCCAATATTCCATGTTATAGTAATATGGTGCCAAATTGGTTCATAATTCATTTAGATGTCTTCGTCTTCATTAAAGAGTACTCCATATTTTAAGTCATAAAATATCAAAACATCTATAATTCAAGAAAGTGCATGACATGAAGTGGTAATTGGTAATCTACCTTGTACCATGTTAACGGTTGTTTCTGAGCCACATAAGAACCTTGAATCCACTCAACGGATGAACTTCCCGTAAGTGAGTGAAGACTTAGAATTTCACCTTTAAGGCCAACCTGGTCAAACAGTCAAAGTTCAAGTAAGAACATCATTTTTGTTGTCTTATATTGTGAAATGAAGAGTCAATGTGGGTCCCATTTATTTTATTTGAGAACGGGGATGGGACCCACCGGATGAAAGTTTGTTAAACACAAACCTTATAAGACCATTTTTGCCAAGTCAAGTCTCTTTTTCCTTCATTGAGACCATAGAGTGTGACCGGACCAAGAACACCTGCGTTCCATGTCTCAAAATGTGGACCGATGTTCTGTAAAATCATATAACAAGAGCATTAAGACTCGCAAACATTTATGTGTATGTGTTATTAATGTTTTGTGACATATATTTGAGAGAGAGAGGCATACCGGAAGACCAACAGCAATGCTTAGTAGAGAAATCTTGTTCACGCCAGGTCTTAGATTTACCGTTTATTAAAAGTTAATTTTGGATTTTCTTGACTTCCATAGACAGTTCCTGTGAAAAACCAAGAGTGTCATAAACGGAGAAACAAAAACATAATATTTACGTGCTATAATAATTTGCTTTGCGCGTAGTCAAGAAACATCACACTAAAAAGATAAATCTCTAGAATAAGAGTATGAAAACAGTGACTAAATCACTATCTTGTTCTTCATTATAAACTGTTTACCTGATAATTGACCATTGATGAAAACATGCAAAGCATGACCCGCAGAGAAGACTGTAAGTGTAGGCCACTTCCCGCTTCTCAAGAATCCTTCATTGGAGCCAACTCGGACACTGCATGAAATGGGACATTTTTAGTATCGGTTGGGTTGAAGAGTAACCGCTTTTTTTTTACTATCTTCATTTCCATAATTAAAAAACAATATTATTATAGCTTAAACAAGTCAAATATAAAAGTTCAGCGAAAAGGTTGAAAGTCATCCAAAATTATGTTTTTAATGTATACAAACTTCTTTATAACGCAAAATGCTACATGAAATTAAAAAAAAGTCTCACTTACTCTGTCATGTACCACAGATAATCTGAAGAATCTCTAGTGACATTAAGTTGCTCTAATAATCCGACGGTCGTATATGAATTGTCATCATATGATTCAGTTTCATCATTAAATGACTGCCAAGAAAATCCTCCCCCCTCTGAAGTCATCTGCATCAATGCCGTTTGCGCACCTACCTATCAATCACATTCACATTTACACATCATGAATAACCATAAATAATTGCAAAACTTTGACTCAAATATGCATGGAGATAATTATAAAAAAAATGAGGTTGAAACCATTCATCAATAACTATAAATAAATGCATATATTTGACTCATATATGCATGGAGTTAATTTTCAATTGAAAAATGAGGTTGAAAGCATATATCAATAACTATAAATGAATGCAAACATGTGACTCAAATATGCGTGGAGGTAATGTTTAATTGAAAATGAGATTGGAACCATTAAAAAAATTCTAAATAGAAAATTTAACTTTCTAATTTAAATCAAAATCTTTGATCATTGGTTATTTTAAATATAATTTTGACCAAAACTGGGTTTTCCCTGGTTTTGGGAACTGCATGGGCGGGCCTGACTACGCCAGCCGCCCGAGGTACGTATGGGCCCTCCATTGGGTTGGTCGTGGGGGTCGCCCATAGTGTGGGGACTCCCTTGGGTAGTCGAGCAGAAATGTTTGTTGGCCGTTCAAAAAAAAGACAAAAATAATGAAAACTTATAATCTCTCACCTAGCAGTATTAAATACGGTGTTCTTGCAGTCGGGGAGAATGCTTATAGACCAAGGAGGAATATTATAACGCTGGCCTCTAAAGTTCACACTTGCATAAGCTGCTCTGTTGTCATTTGAAAGGAAAGCAGCACAGCCTCCAGCCTTATATTTGTAAACATATGCCTATAATTACAAAGACAACAAACATAAGAGATGGTGTCCACTGCTGATGTGGATAATGTGATCATAAATTGATAGAACAAAAAAAAAAAGTAATTAAAAAAAACAAAAGAAAATCCAACCTTTTGATAGTTTCCAAGCGTGACAATCGAGGGATCACCATTTACTAAAGCGGGCTCACATAGTTTAATGGCTCTATGCAAATCTTTCAGATGACCCCATTTAGCTTCCCGTTTTAGTCCTGTATATAAAACATTCAAATAAACTTTAGTTTATCCAAATTTAGTAACAAACTATGCATAGGAAAAACATGTCATGGATATAAGGATAATATCTAGTCATGAACACAGAACTATCTCAAGTTTACTCTTTTTTTTTGTGACAAGTTTAAGTTATATGTTTTGACTATTTGTGAAAGAACATGTTTAGTAACAAACTATGCGTAGGAAAAATATGTCATGGATATAAGGATAATATATAGTCATGAACACAGAACTATCTCAAGTTACTAATTTTTTTGTGACAAGTTTAAGTCAAGTGTTTTGACTATTTGTGAAAGAACATGTTTAGTGAGTTGGTTGGTGTTGGTTAAAGTTAGCCGGTAGGGCGGTAGTGGAATTTGGATTGCTTAGTTTAAAAGGTAATCTAGTTGTTGTGCTTTTTAAAAGCAGATAAGTACTTTTTGAGTGTTTGGATGAAAAATAGCGCTTGCTATCATCTCCGATGAAATATCTAAAGGTTTGCCTTTGTGAAATATCTAAAACGCCCTTTTATCAATGGTAAGAGAAAGAACCATGTGAGCCTAAGTCGATACCATCAATTTATTTAACTAATGATAATGACAAATAGGTCATTTTAAATTCGATTTTGTAACATTGTTATTAAGATAGAAAATAAAAAGTCTTGCAAGTGAAATAACAGGAGATATGATGCATAAGTAATTGATAATGAGTTTTTTCACCAATCTACACTTTTAGAGATGTGACATACGCAACGTATTGATTGGGATTTCACCAACACGTCACGTATCAACCCTGATGTGACAAATTTCACGAAAAAAAAAAATACCGTAGTTGACTCTAACTAGACGCATATCCAACCTTATATTCAAATTTAAGTTTGTAAATAACAATTCACAAGCATGCAAATACGACAATAACTAGCTTATAACATACCATAATCATCAGAGGAGCATCATAGTCATAGCTTGTAGCAATAAAGGGGCCACCAGCAGTCCGCCCAAAGTTTGTTCCTCCATGATACTGACAAAAAAAAAACTTTAATAAAATATTATCTGGTAAAGGCGAATAGAGGAAATA
The DNA here is from genome assembly GCA_030844895.1 of Ambrosia x helenae. Lineage (NCBI taxonomy): Eukaryota > Viridiplantae > Streptophyta > Magnoliopsida > Asterales > Asteraceae > Ambrosia > Ambrosia x helenae. The sequence goes on from JAUTDX010006513.1 coordinate 19,996, forward strand.
AAATTACAAAAATTTTGATTTACCATATAATAGTTGACAAAAGATCCACCACTCTGAATAAATTTAGCAACTGAATATGCCAAGTCTTCAGCTGGTCTGTAAGGAACCGCGCCTCCAAACTCAGTGAACCTGTATGCATTCATAAATTTAAAAAATAAATCGACCAAATAAATTAAAATAAAACAAAAGGATATCGTATTCATAGTAATTTAAATAAACTTACCTCCTGTCCATGCTTCAGTCCACATCTTCGGTTTGAAGTTTTTGTTGGGAGAGAAATAGTCACAGTAAAAACCATTGCAAGTGTTAATCTGTCAATACCAAAAAAACACATAGTTATTACTGTTATATTATAAAATGGAATTGACAAAATAGCACATAAAGCCATGACTGATCAAGATTTCAACTTTTTTCCATTGTATGCACAAAGATATAATTTTTTTTAATCTTTTTTACACTAAAAGTCTAAAAGTTTCTTCTTTTGGGACAAACAACATGAAAACAGTCATGTGGCAAACAATTGACAAGAAAAAAGTCAACATAAAAGATCAAGATCTACACAAAAACATGGTACACTTACAATTGGGTCAGGGGCATCATCTTGTTTGCACATGACCCACGGCACACCGGTTCCAAGACCGACAGCCATTTGTGCTGCCCATTTTGTATAAGCTCGAGCCGGTGCTCCGAGTTCGTACTCCAACGGTCCATATTCATTTTCAATCTGTCACATTATAACTTTTGTTAAATTCAAAATTTTACAAATTTTTAGTCATCTTGGTGAAATGAGTGGCTTTGACTTACCTGAGATAAAATAATTGACCACCTTGAGTCTCATATAATCCTTCTGCTTTCATCATTTCACTATGTGCCTTGTGAATTTTTCCATAGCAGCCTATTCATACATACTCATCATCTTATCATCATTACATACTCATTTCAAAATATCAATAAATAATTTTTAAAAATAAAATATTAATAAAAAAATTCAAAGAATAGACCTTGAAAGGACCATTATCTGTTCTGAAACTAATTCCTGGAACATATTTTAGCCAAACAGGAAATCCCCTGTAATTGAGATGACAATTTTTAATATAATTAATTTCTCTGTCTGAAATTAATATATAAATAAAAATAAAAATATTTACCCAAAATTCCATTCAGCACAAGCATAAGGACCAACTCTGAGATGTGCAAGAGTCCAGCTTGCTTTATTAGCTTAATGAACTTTACCAAATCAGACCTATCTTCAAAATAATACTAGGAAAAAAAATCTTGAAATTAATAAAACACAATTATTAAATAAATATTAAATTGATTAAAATTCACACATACCACAAAGACACTTACTTGACCAGGTTGTGGTTCATGCCCATTCCAGAAAACATAAGTCTGAATCACATCCAACCCTCCTCTTTTGCCTTTTGAATAAGATCTCTGGCCACATCTAAAATATCAAAATATATGGAAAAAGTTAGTGTAATAATAACAACAACAATAATAATAAATAATAATAATAATAATAATAATAATAATAATGGGGAGTAGTAGTAATAATAATAATAATATAATAATAATAATTAATAATAAATATCATCATCATCAACAACAACAAGAATAATAATAACAATAATAATAGTAAAAATAATAATAATAATAATAAATAATAATAAAGATTCCCAGAAAGTGAACTCTTTACTTCTTGATGAACATATGAACTTACAAAAGTGAAAATAAAAAAAAATAAAGAAAAGAAGTGCATTGATAAGTTATACCTCAGGGGTGCTTCTTGGGTAATGAATAGAGCCAGAAATAAGAATTTTTCTTTGGCCATTAATGGAGATAGCCTTATGGTCATATGAAACAGAACCAGAACATAAAGACCAAACAACACAATAATACCACCAACACTAAAATAAATATCTGCATTTTCATAAACTCCTGTTTCTTGAACAACAAAGTCCACTCTGTTGGTCTTTGATCTTTCTTTTGCTTTTTTATATATTTTAAATTCAAGAAAGATTCCAAAAAATAAAAAAAGAATCAAGTTCTTGTGAACTTTTAGGCAGTTTTTGAGGAAAAAAAACAGAAGAAGAAAGAAGGTGGTGTGAATGTTGAGAAAAAAATGAGTGCTTTGAAGCTGCATTTATTAAGCAATGGAAGATTGGGTTTGTCTGCAACAGTGATTAGTGAAGGCCCTACTTTTTTGTCTCTTTTACACATTTTCAAATTTAAATAAAAAGTTTAAGTTTTTCTGAATAACCTTCTTTTCAAGGCAATAACATAACTCGGCTTTTGCTCCGGTTAGAAAATTTGTGTGGAGGCAGTACGGTTTCTGGCG
>JAUTDX010006514.1:0-28074 GCA_030844895.1 Ambrosia x helenae
TTTGTTTGACATACCCATCCTGACCCACTTACTTATTTCCAAAATTTAGAATTACTCATCCTAACCCCTTGAAAATTATAGGAAAACCAATTCAACCTACAAGTTCAAATCTTAAACCCAAAAACACCCAAACCCAATTAGATGGGTTAAAATGCTAGGTCTACAAATAACGAGTTCACGAACTGTTCATGAACACTTACTGAATGAGATTTCATGTTCGTGTTCGTTTGTTAAGGAAATAACGTGTTCATGAACTGTTCATGAACACTTACCAAACGATCGTGTTCGTTTTTTAAGAATGAACATGTTCGTATTTCGTATTCTTTGTGTTTATTTGTTAAATTTAGATGTCGGACAAAAACGAGCATAAACAAACACAAATGAATGTAAACAAACAAAAACAAGCATTCATTTCAAATAAAATCAATATTTTTCATCACAATGTCCGCCCAAAATCTACTAATCTAATCACCCAAGCATACATGACATAATGTTGATCACATAATTACCATAACAATAATGTCTCATAAAAACACAAAATTATCATATTAAACTTGCTGCCCAAAATCTACTAATTGGATTTTCCCTAAGATTTCAAGTTCATAAGGTCAAAGAATGTTGCTGCTAATGCATACAAGACTGATGATGTCGATCAAGTACCCCTACACAAGCCATGAGTTCTGGAACTTGTCTTACAACAAAGCAATGTCAACAGCTGATTCAATTTCTTTATCAAACTCAATTGTCCAATGCTAAAGCTGGTACTTCTCAACCAGAGGAATTGGACAATTCTTTAACAAATGAGATAGAGATAAAGTTTGCAAACTTTGAAGGATAATGGCATATTCTTCTTGCTACAATATTATATCTAAATGGATCATAGACACATGTGCTAATAATCATATGTGTCATGATGAAAATCAACTTACAAAAATCAAACTTCTTAAGAAACCAGTTTCCATACTTCTTCCTAATGGCAAAATCCTCAAAGCACATAAATCTGGAACAATGTATTTGACACCCGATTTTTCCTTACACAATGTTTTTATAATACCACAGTTCAGACACAATCTGTTCTCCATATCTAGATTGTGTGTTGATACAAAAGGATTGGTATTTTTCAAAGGATTGGTATTTTTTTCTGACAAAGCTTGTATGTTGCAGGCCCATTCTCTGAAGAGGCCACTGGTTCTTGGTAAGCTGATTGATGGGTTGTACCTTCTTAAGAAAGAAGACTTAGTCTTTAGTAGTAATACTCCTTTTATTTCTACAATAAAACAGATAGTTGTAATGCTACTGTTACTGGTAGAAACATGGCACAATCTACTTGGCCATTTACCTTTGTACAAGCTTTAAATAATTGTCTGTATTTCCTCATGGTTGTGTTGATCAAATTGAATGTTGTGACATATGTCCACTGGCTAGACAACACAAATACCATTTCCCCACAGCACAAAGGAAACATCTCACATTTTTTATATGATTCTTATGGATGTTAGGGGTCCATATAATACATCTATATACAATGGTTTTAGATATTTTCTAAACATTGTAGATGATTTCAGTAGATTAGCTTGGACTCACTTGCTTTCAACTAAAAGTAATGCTTTTCCTGTTTTACAAAAATTTCTTGAAATGATTGAAACTCAATTTCACACTAAGTCAAGTGCTTGAGGCCTGATAATGCATTTGAGCTTGGCTCAGCCAATAGTCTTGCTCAATACCTTCTTTCAAAGGGGGATAATTCATCATACCGGTTGTGTTGCTACCCCACAACAGAATGAGTTTGTGGAGAGAAAACACAAACATTTATTGGAAACCTCTAAAGCTCTTTGTTTCAATCCAAATTACCAATCAAATTTTTGGGTCAGTGTGTGTTGAGTACCACTCATCTGATTAATCTTTTTCCTACTAAATTATTACAAGGAAAATCACCACATGAGATTTTATTTGGGAAGCCTCCTTCTTACACTCATTTTAAAAGCTTTTGGGTGTTTATGCTATGCTTCTACTCTTCAACAAGGCATACTAAAATTTGATCCTAGAGTTATCCCTTGTTTGTTTATTGGTTATCCAATGGGCTAAAAGGGATATAAGCTCTATAACATTCATACTCATGCGGTGTTTGTTTCTAGACATGTTTTTTTTGAAAACTTTCTTCCCTTCCATTCCTTCTGCTAGTTCTTCTGTTTTGTTTCCTCCTTTATATATTCCTGGTCATTTTTTTATTCTCTTTCTGATGATACATCATCAGTTCCTCCAGTTTCTTTTTCTTCACACATTCTGATGATAATCCTTCATCATCATCTCCTCCAGTTTCTTCTTCACTTCCTAATGATATTCCTTCATCATCAGTCCCTTCTACTGCTACTACTAATCCTTCTTCTTCCAATTCTTCTCTTCCTCCTGATAATCTTAGAAGGTCTTCCAGGCAAACAAAAACTCCTTCCTACTTGTCTGATTATCAATGTAATTCTGCTTTCTGCTATCCTCATGCTTTAACTGAGGTTTCTGCTGCCAGTCATGTCCAATCTTCTGCTATTCCAGCTTCAAGCCACACACTTTCTACTAATCTTGATCAAATCACATAACCAACTTCTTATAATGCAACGCTTCTTTCACCTAAATGGCAAACAATTATGCAATTAGAACTTGATTCTTTGGAAGCAAACAACACTTGGGTTGTGACACCTTTACCACTTGGAAAGAAACTTATCAAATTCAAATGGGTTTATAAAGTCAAATACAAGGCTGATGGACAGTAGAAAGATGCAAAGCCAGGTTGGTTGTTAGAGGAGATACTAAAAAGGTTGGAATTGAATATCATCAAACCTTTCTCTCATGTGGTTAAGATGACTAGCATCAGAAGTCTCATTTGCCATAGCAACTAAAAAGAATTGGTCTTTACATCAACTAGATGTAAATAAGGCTTTTCTTCATGGAGACTTAGATGAAGAAATTTATATGTCTCATCCTTCTGGTATGCTTTTACCGGACTCAAATCGTGGTTCTCAAACTCACTAAGTCCTTGTATGGCCTTAAACAAGCCTTAAGACAGTGGTATGGTAAACTGTCTGATGCTTTGAAGTCAAGAGGGTATACAAGGTTTGCAAATGACCATTCATTGTTCTAAAAAAGCATGGGATCTTCTATCGTTCATATAGTAGTTTATGTGGATGATATATTCTATTGACTGGGAATAATGATCAAAGATTTTAGGGTCTCTCAATTATTTTCTTGGCAATGAAGTTTTTAAGTTCCTATTGGGACCATCATGACACAAAGGAAGTTTGCTTAAGACCTGCTACAAGAATTCCAAGAATAATAATCTATTAACCCAAGTACAATATGACCTCTCAATTATCTCCTTTATGCCGGTAGCTTATTCAGACACGGTCCTCTTTATCCTGATCATTTACTTTATCGAAAGCTTGTAGGGGACTCAATTATCTCACACACACCAGGCCAGATTTGTCTTTTGCTGTTCATTTTTTAAGTCAGTTCATGTAATCACCTTTTTCCCAATTGGGAAGCTGCTTTACATACACTTGGCTATGTTCTTCATACTGCTGACCATGGATTATTGTTTAATAAATCTCCTGACTTGACATTCAAGCCTTCTGTGATTTAGATTGGGCTTCTTGTCCAAACACTAGAAAATATGTAACTGGTTACTTTATCTTTCTTGGAGGTTGTTCTATTTCATGGAAATCTAAGAAGCAGTCAACAGTTTCTTTAAGTTCAGCTGAGGTAGAGTATAGATCAATTCCCTTTTCTTCTTTCTAGTTTTGAAAGTTTTATAGGGGGCGATTGCAAAATTTAACGGGGTGCGATCAAAATTTTAACTCATATATAATACTGGTAATTTGTTTTCAAGGTGGGCGACCGCCCCTTGGGGCGACTGTAGGTCCGCCCCTGGCAAAACGTGGACCATCCGATCACATTGAAAGACAAGTGGTCCCCTACACAACTAAGTTCAAGTATATAGGATAGTTAGTTTAAAGGGGTGGGGAGATAGATGGTGACGTAGCCCATTGTGTGTGTGTGACAGAAGATCCCATGTAAATTAAAAGGCAAATTCTATAAATGTTTTTACTTATAACTACTATAAAAATACAGAACAAATTGTTGGGCTATCAAGAAGACATAGACGTGTAAGTTACAGGTACAAAAATGAGGATTCAGGAGAATATGTGAGAACACTAGGTTGGTTAGGAGGAAATAAGGCTTTAAGGATAAGATTTGGGTGCCTAGTATATCAAATAAGACAAGGGATTGGAGGTTGAGATGATTTGGGCATATCAGGAGGGGTTAAATGCAAGCCGAAACTGACTTGAGAGGACCGGATTAGGCAAGATTTGATATGCTTACAGTTCTGTGACGGCATGGTCGAGGTTTTGGAGTTCGCATATGCAGACTTATGATTACGGTTAAAGACTTTTGGGAGGATAATACATTTTTGTAGTAGATTTGCTTTAGGAAATTAGCTTTTAGTTTATTTTGGTGGCCTTTACATGTTATCGGTTAGGTTATAATGTGTATATGACGTGTTGAGTGTTGTCCGTATTATATGTTTTCATGAATTTCCTATTTGGTAGCTTACTACTAATACTTTTAGTACACTATGATTTTAGTTGTTTTTAGAATATCTATTTGCCTATGTATGTTTTTAGGTGACCGTTTTGTTTGGATATGGATATGAAGCTACGAGTCTCACCGAAAGCAAGTCTCTTTTTCTCCTATGACAGAGGTAATAATTTTTTTTTTCATATGAAATTTAGATATCAGTGATGCGTGCTCTAATGTTCACATTGATAATTAATAAATATTTAACTTTTTTTTCTAAAGATTGTATAATCAGAGTCAATTCTGGATTTCTTTTATGCAGGCATTATGGTTTGGTAAGAGAGTCTCTTTGTTACAAAAATAAAAAAGCGGAAGCTGATTCATGGAGATAGTGATGATTGCATCGTACTTATTATGGCGTTTAAAAATGATATGGTGTTTGTAGTGGCCAAAAGAAGTTTGATTCGTATTTTGATTCCTTAGTTAATTATTCTTTTCATTGGATTGAAAATAACTACACAATGGGTTATTTGGTAGCCTCTTAATGATTGCATTAAAATGTTACATTTGAATCACTCAACATTAAGCGTGTTTGTTATAACAGAAAGGTGCCTCTGAATTAGGCAACAAGCCTCTTACCTTTTGAGTTTTAAAATAATGTTGAATCAAATTGTTAACCCTTTGTCCTTTCAACGGTGTTTATAACTCTCACCGATCACTCACGCACTACCTCCCCGACTCCACCACCACTTCCTCCACCATCACATCTACGTACCCTTATTGGTTCAACACTTATTGGTCTAAAGCCTTCTTTTACTCCGTTAACCCTCTGAGGTTACCAAACAACCTTAAAATTCATAAAGATTAGGTCAGTAGTTGGACGTAGTGGATCCACAACCCATTAACTTTATGTAACTTTTAGGTTTTGTGTTTGCTAGCTTGAGTATGATATAAAAAAAAAGCAGGAAATGATGGTGGGTTCCACATGCCTACTACCGTCAAATTGAGCCAAAAGGTTGTTGGAAGTTGGAGGGAGACCTAATTGCATTTGGGCTGTTGGCACATGGTCAAACTATACATGGTTTTGTCTTACCACATGTCGGCCTCCAGGCAGTTGATTTACTACTTTCGCCGCTAATGACGTGTCATAGTACCCCTCCCGATTTCTGACCATTCATTAATCTACACGTGTCTGTCATATTGCTGTATCACCTATCGTTTATGCTTCACTTTTTACCTTTTTAAGTGGTTATTTCCAAATTACAACCCATTTTTTATAAAGAAAAAATGAAAATGACACTTTTACGGTAGAATTATATTTCTTTTTAAAATAATTTCTATGTTTCAATTTGTGCAGTTTAAAGTTGCAGCATAAGTAAAATAAAATAAAAACATTTGTCATTAAGATAATGAAAGTTTTACGCATCTATTTTATTTTTAATCATAATAATTTTTTCTAATAATAAAAATATATTAATCATAAAGTTTATACGCATCTTATGGTCCTAAAATCACCAACTATTTCTCCTTAATACTATGATAAGATGTGTAACAACTCGATTCCATAGATGATTTTAGGGCCATTAGATGAATACAACTTCAACTTCATAATTAATATATTTCACCTATAATCATCGACAATTTCTCTTCAATACTACAAAAGTATAAAGATATTCACTTTGAAACTGTTTAAAATCTACCACTATAGATCCATTCGATAGAACTTAATAAACCTAAAATAAAACATACATAGGATGCTATAAAAGAAGCGACCTTTGAAGCGTAGGCAGGATGAGTTGAATTAGTGTATGAATAAACAAGCTACTCCCCACTATAATGTATCCATACCATGTAAACTTTGACTTCGTTGGTGCTAACATCTACCTTTCAATGTCAAGATGTAATGTATGTACTCCTTCACTACACTGGTACATATATGTATGTGATGACTGGGTCCTAAAACGACAACGTTCAAACCCCTCGTCGAAAAGTTAAGCAAAATAAAGCTGATTAAGAGGTTGCCTGACTTAGTGGAGCTGATATAAGCAGCTTACCTGCCATGCGGAAGCCACAGAGCAGAAAGCAAACAGTAAAAACCTTAGAAATGTAAAAAGGGGATTTTGGCTTATTACTATGGCAAGGGACAAAACATCACACAGCTCCAAGCCTTGCCTTGGAAATGGTAAGAGCTGAAAACATCCCAAAAGAGTAAAGTCTCACTGCAGGAAACTAAAAGAGGGTCAAACACAACCAGGTATGGTAAGGAAGCTACCCTGAGGGAGCCCCTGGGCAAAATTCCACTGCCTATATAAGGAGACCCTTGGGTAGTCATTCCACACACACTTCTCACTTCTTCTCTCTACTCTTATACTCTCTACTTCATTATTTCCCAACTCCAAAAGAATACATACTTATTCTCACGCCGGAGTCCAAACGCAGGAGGCTCCCTCCTGCGTTAAGGCTAACGGTGTCTGCTACCTTGTGCAGGTCCATCCAGGAGCTCGGAGATCCCCTGATCCCAGAACTAAATCTGAATCCAAAACTAAACCCAAACTTAAAACCTTAATCTCAACATAATAAACAACTGACCTATAATCCTAAGCATCTCCTAACCTAATACCGGTCATTTTCCTTGTTGTAGCAACAGTATGCAAGTCGAGATGTTTTGAGCACTTAAGGAGTTAGAAAACTTTCCTATGTTGGCCTTTAATTGTGTAATTCAAGTTTATCTATACTATCTTATAATACATTTCACAAGGACCTCTTAAAATTTAAGTTTTACAAGTATAACTGCTTAGAGTACAACGCACAATGCACATATTAACTACTTTTTAAGGGCAAATATGTCTTTTATACAATACTTACACATTTGCCCCTCTACTTTACTCAACTTTTGTTTATTTAAATAATAATTACACTTTTTACCATTATTATAACCAACTACCCCTCACGATATTTAAACGTCCATAATTATTTCATATAATTGCTTAGAATACAACACACAATGCACATATTAACTACTTTTTGAGGACAAATATGTCTTTTATACAATACTTACACATTTGTCCCTCTACTTTACTCAGCTTGTTTTTAAACGGCCATTGGGGTTGGGGCCCAATGGTAGAAGCAATGCTTCTAGGAACACCTAAGGGAGAGGTCATGGGTTCAAGTCCACAAGGAGTAAAAATTTGCCGTTCAAAAAAATAAAATTTCTTAATATTATTACACTGTATAAACGAGCGCTTTTTTCTCTTTAATTTGAGTATAGTATTCCTATAGTTTTTTTAATTTAAAGAATGATATGTTAAGGTTAAGTAACAATCAAAACGAAAATAAACCGAAAGCTTCTATATCTATACTATCTTATGATACATTTCCCAAGAACCTCATATAATTTAAATTTTACAAGTATAATTGGTTAGAGTATAACACACAATTGAGTCTCTTATAGCACACACCAAGACAAATATTTGGATCAATTGATTATTGTTTAACCTAACAAATCCAAATGTTGTTCTCCGCCGCAACGCGCGGGCATCCCACTAGTTACAAAGTTAACAAGTCAGAAGTGTAAATAGTCTAAATATGTTCATATTGTATTTAGGAGTTTTGTTAATATAGGGATGCATTGTGTCAAGTTTAGAAGTTGATAATCGCCACTCCACAAAGATAGGAGATACAGTGTATCTAGACAATTGGAAGTTAGGGCCAAGGGACATCTATATTGGAATGGCGCCAAACAGAAGGGACACAAGCGTCGCGATGGTTTAGATGGTTTCTCTTCACCAATTATGTATAGGTCTAGGATATTCGGTTTGTAAGTGACTTGTATCCTAATTGATCAATAAAAGTTCATTTTAGGGTTAATCCCTTGTTCTTCATCTTCTTATTATTATTCTTGATTGTTGGTTGAATCATAATCTGTTGGTTCACAGGAGGTGTAAACCGATAGAAGAACAAGATCATAAAATGGCTGGTTCGATTTGTGTTTTTTACTACTTTACCATAGGGCTGTTCATGAGCCGAACCGAGCGAGCTAGGTCAAGCTCGTGCTCGGCTTGGTTTTAAACCGAGTCGGCTCGGCTCGGCTCGGATTTATAACCGAGCTGAAAATCAAAGCTCAAGCTCGACTTGGTTTTAAACCGAGCCGGCTCGGCTCGACTTTGTTTGATTCGAATTTAAAAAGAAAAAAGAAAATTTGGCTTTCAAAATTCAATAATCTAAAATATTATTCAATAGTTAACAATAACAATTAAAATAAGCTCAACTTAATACATTACAAGCTATAATCAATTTCAAAAAATACAAAACAAGTCTTAAATTTCAAAGAAAAAAGTATAAGTTCATCAGTATACGAACTAACCCCCTAAATATGCAATATATGTCTGATTGAACTCCTAAATACTGACCTATTTGAAATCAAAAGCAGTATTGAGTTTGATAACTTTGACAATTATCATTATGCTATGGTTTATTTAAAAAACTTGATTAGTTGTAACTTCAATCCCAAGCACACAATCTCCATGCTGCTATTACCAAATATTAAACATGTAACATATTCCCCAATTTTTTTTTAACATTTTTATAGTATATTATATGTATATAATAAAATATATTCAAAATTAGAAATATCCGAGCCAAACCGAGCTAGCTCGGCTCGTTACGAACCGAGCCGAGCTAGGCTCACTTTCCAACCGATCCGAGCCGGCTCGGCTCAGTTTCAAACCGAGCCATATCGAGCGAGCTTTTTCCGAGCTAAATCCGAGCAAGCTTCGAACGAGCTACGAGCCACGAGCTTTTTGGACAGCCTACTTTACCATTCGAATGATAACCGACCAGTTACTATTCCACTTAATTTCAAATTAAATGTGCTACATTTCAAATTTCGAAATAAATCTCGGTTAAAAGTGAATATTACTATTTGAATAGCTTTAAATGGTTTTCCTTTTTTTACCTTAAAAAAAACTAATATCATTAGCATTTAAACCATAATGAAAACAATTATTCAAGGATTCTGTCTAGATTACATCATTTAGTAAATTACCATACTGCCCTAAACATGTCCCCTTGTTATTATGCTCTTCTCAATCAAATCTGTGGGCATATTGTGTCCATCCTTAACAAGAAGACATCAGTTGATAACAACCTTGTCATCTTTCTAAAATACCATTATTTTGAGTTACATATGGTCAAAGTTGTACAATGGGACCCACAGTTTCCATAAAATCTTCTTTTATTAAAAGATAAATGGCTGGAATTTATTATTAATAAATAATTAAGGTTTATTTATTTAAAAAAAATATATTTTACAGAATTGCTAAAAAATATTTAAAAATTAGTTACAATAATTTTTTTTGTCAAAGTAATAATTTATTATAGAAGGCTACTTATTCTATTTTTTATTATCTAATTTCTGCAAAAGCATAATTATTAATAAATTTATAATTGATGTTTAAAGGTTTATTTAGGTTTAAAGAAGTTATATTTTATATAATTGCTACAAAATATTTAAACAGTAGTTATAATAAAAAAAAATTCTGTTAAAATAATATTTTATTAAAGAAGGCTATTTATTCTATTATTATTATTAAGGGACAGGGCATACCTACAAACGGTGCTAGTATCCTCTACCAACACGATAATACTGGTCTAGGCAACACATGTAGTGTTTTACTAGTACGTTTTAGGAGTTCTAGTTAACGAATCATGAGTGGGTTTGTTTTTATGGGTGTTGAAGTGTATTTATAATTAATTTATGCAAAAAGGATAATTAAAGAAATAAAGAAGACAAAAACCCTTGAGAGAAAAAAGGGGGGGTTTTGATGAGTGAAATAGTAAAGTGTTATGATACCTTGCATATATTTTTAAACTGAAAATCCATTCCATTTGTTCTGGCAAAGTTCCCATGATTGTCCATTTGTGAGCTCTGATCCAAGTCACCATCCAGTTTTCTCTTTCTAAGATCCACTTTCTCTCTCTTAAATCTCTCCTTTCTGCCTCTGTTTTGTTTTGTTTTGTTTGTGTTCAACAAACTAAAAAAGATCCAAACTTTGTGAATCTTTCTGTCTTTCTTTCTTCATTCTTGTTTTTTTGTTTGCTCTGTTTTGTCATCTTGAAAATATTAAGAAATAAAAAAAGATGACTGTGGAGGAAATCAGAGGAGTGATCATGAAATTGACAGGTTTCCCATTGGCATGAGAGTTCTTGCTGTTGATGACAATCCAACTTGTTTGAAATTATTGGAAGGCCTTCTAAGAAAATGCCAATATCATGGTTAGTTTATGTGTTTTGTGCGTTTTTTTTTTTTTTTTTTTTTTTTTTTTTGCAACTAGTATTAGGGGTTAAATTTTTAGGCAATTCTGTGAACATTTTTGTAGTCTTGGTCAACAAAGTTCAAGGCTGGAGTTTTACTGAATTATGTGTCTCATATTTGTTGGTTTGTGGATTAATGATATGATTTTTAGTCTTTGACCTTTTAAAAGAATTATAGATGATGTTTATGTGTTCTAAAATCAATTGTATTTATTTTACAGTTACAACAACAATCAAGCAATAACAGCACTGAATATGTTGAGAGAGAATAGAAACAGATTTGATTTGGTCATAAGTGATGTTTATATGCCAGATATGGATGGTTTCAAGCTTTTAGAACTCGTCGGTCTCGAAATGGATTTACCAGTCATAAGTAAGCAGAATGCTGAATTTGGATTTCAATTTTGACTTTTTGAGGTCAAACTGATTTGTGTTGTGTGAAAACTGATGCAAAGATTTCATGAAATTGTTTCAGTGTTATCAGGAAACGGTGACCGGAATCTTGTAATGAAGGGGGTCACTCATGGTGCTTGTGATTATCTTGTGAAACCAGTTCGTCTCGAGGAGCTACGCAACATATGGCAGCATGTGATCAGGCGAAAAGTCGAGTCAAAGTCAAAAAACAGCCATGAAAAATCAGATCAAGGGAAGGAAGGTGGAGATCAGAATGAGAAGTTGAACAGAAAACGAAAAGATGAAGATACAGATGAAGAAAATGGTAACGAAAGTGATGATCCAACGACAAAGAAGAAGGCGCGAGTTGTTTGGTCTATTGATCTTCATAGAAAATTCGTTGCTGCTATTAATCAACTGGGCATTGAGAGTGAGTCTTTTATTAGTGATTTAACATCCGTTACATGTGTAATATTTACTAACGCGCGTTTTTTATTCTAAATAACGCAGAAGCTGTGCCTAAAAGGATTCTTGATTTGATGAATGTGGATGGGCTTACTAGGGAAAATGTAGCAAGCCATTTGCAGGTACTTACATATTTTCTTAAAAAATGCAAATATTTGGCAAACTAGTTGTAGAAAACCCTTGGTTTTCTGGTGGGTAAAGGGAGAAAAATACCATTCTTGGTGATTAATGGAAAAAAATAGGTTTTTTATAACACCTAAACTTTACATCATTTTTCACCCTGCCTAGGATTGAACCTTGGATCTCCCCCAAAGACTTTTTGTCTCTATAACTGGGCTACAACCCAAGTGGCATAAACGTATAAGTGTTTGTTTTTGGCAAGTAAATGTATAAAAAGCATGTTCATTTTCCGAATAAAAGTAGTAAAACTTCATTTTTCGCGATTCAATGGAAGAAAAAAGTAGGCTTTTTTTGGCAATCATATGGAAAGAAACTAGAAAAGGTCTCTTTTTTGGGATTATATGGTATTTTGGAATTTAACGGAAAATACCCATGTGGGAAATAATTCAATTATGCCACTGTTTCCTTTGAACGGCTTATATTACACTAAATCCGTCTTTGGCGGGGCTCGAACCCTTGACCTTGAGGAGAGCAACACCTTAACTCCAATGGATTTGCCAAATCACCTTTAATTTATGCCACTTTTTGATTTCTCTTTTACAGAAATATAGGCTTTACCTAAAGAGGATCAGTCAACAAGCTAACATGGTGGTTACATTTGGAGGCAACGATGCATCTTCTTATATGAGAATGAGCCCTCTTGACGGACTAGGAGATTTTAGGACATTGTCATGTTCAGGAAGATTGCCAAATGCCACGTATGCGCCACCTGGCATGCTAGGTAGACTCAACAGTGCAACGGGTGTGGCTCTTCATAGCCTTACGGCTCCACCCCTGGTCCAACCAAACCATACCCAAACCAAGTTACAACCGGCTGCATCTTCAAATCACCAAAACGTGAATCTTTTTCAGGGGATCCCACCGTCTTTTGATCTTGATCAACGTCAGTACTGTAATAAACCAAACACCCAACTCACGGATGTCAGTTCCATTGATGAATCTCGAATCTTTACAGGTACCCGGACATTATAATTCAAATATATTGATCGATCTACAATCTTTTCATTGTATTGAACTATCGATGGTTGAGTCTTTATAGGTACCAATCTGGCTGGTTTTAGTTCCATTGATGACCCTCGGATGTTTAGAGGTACCAAACCACCAAATTTTAGATTTAACTGATGAGAATATTGTACACTTAATGATGTATCTTGAATATTTACAGTTCTAGTACCTTCACAGATCCTATTAGCGTTCTTGCGAATCAAGCGAGCGTGAAGTTGACTTCTACAGGCGCAGAATCTTTTAATGATCTTTCAGATAGTTCTGTCTTTCTTGACCCGAATGGCAATCAACCACCAAACTTTTCTTCTAATCTAAATCTACTGCCCCTTGCTGAAAGTTATAGTTATCCAGCTGTTATTAATGGCGGTTTTAGTTCTAACATCACAACAGCCGCTGCACCTATTGAACCTCATGGTGGTGGTTTAGTTGGTGACATTGTTCAAAATGTTAACCGATCTTTACCAAACCAGAAAGGAGGACCACGTAGTAAACAAGATTATAGCCAATACTCGCCGAATGCTCTTACCACACAAGCCACCACTTCGGCTCTAGCCAGTTATGGTAGTTTGAGTGGTCCAGTGAGCCAAAGTAGACAAAACGGCGGTCGTTCAATACCTGTCCAGACTGAGCAGCAGATGAAGCTGCAAAGTGGTTTTGTTTCAAACAAGAGTTATGGTTCATTGGATGATATTATACCTGGAATGATGAAACAGGTACAACATTTTCCCCTTTGTTACCAAGTCAACTCTGTTGCCATTTTCTTTTTATCCTTCTTTTGAACAATTTTTCATTGTTATATAATTTATATATTTTCTTCCTTTTTGCAATGCAGGAGCAGGACACTACGATGCAAATGAACGGAGAATTTGGATACGATCCTTATATCGATCCAGATCGTGAAGACAATGATGAGTCTAGATAGGCATTTGGTTTGTAGAGAAATATAAGAGCCTGCAGTTGCAACCATTTAGGTTTATTGATGAGGAATTTGTATTTATTTTAACTCTTAGATTTTGCTTGTTCTTTTCAAGTCATGGGTCTGATGACAAAGATGATTATATTACTTGATCTTTTAATACCTTTTTTTGCATTGTCTTTCTTTATGGTGTTTTTAAGAGTAGGCTGCAAACAATACTTCTCAAAGTCGACTCAACCTTGAAATCATCGCGTGTAATTTGAAAGCGATTATGTGATATTACATAATATAACAATGCAAAGACTATACTAACATACATATATAGCAAACAAGAATAATAATAATAGCAGTTTGATAATACTCTTTTATTCCCCTTCCCAACCAAGTTCCCGAGCACGTCGCTCCCATAAAGATGTGATCTTTTTTTCTTGTCTTGTTAAAGCCTCGGCTTGCTCTCTTGCCTGTTCGCATGTTTCAGTAGCAGTGTTGCATTTTTCAGCCTCCTTTTGATATTGTGAAGCCACCCTTCGTGCTTCACCAAATGTAATATTCATATGGCGTATGTGCTCTTCACCAACCGTTTTCTGTAACTTAAGTTCCTCTGATAGCAAATCCACAAATTGCTTCTCCATTTCTTCTTTGAGATCTGGATCATCTTTCCCGCAATCTGGTTTTGCCAACAACATAGTTATATACAGTGATGGTGCGTTTTAAAAGCGATTATGTGATACGGAATAATCAAAATGGTAAATTTCATTATACCCAGACACTAGAAACTGATTATTTGCATAATAAGATACAGTTTCTACAAATATAGAAGAATGTAAGTGTATAGACTATAGAGTAAGCTCTCACCTGTTACAGAAAGGTTGACCAAACCTGCAATAATCAAACAAGCTAAAACATCAGTAAAATATCATCTAAAAGATGCATAAAGAAATTTAGATTGAGAGAGATGCATCAAAAGTATCAATCTTAAACATTGGTCAAACCATGAAGTGTTTGTAAGCCGGTTTTCTTTTTCCAAAATCGGGCACTTGAATACGAGACTAGTTTCTTACAATGTAAAGAATAAGCTAATAAAACCTTTATTGATGTATATGAAGTAATAAGTAGCCGATCACTAATTTGATGAACATCAATCTTTGTTACATACTTCATGCAACTTAAATACTTAATTGAATGATTTCTACGAGAAACCATAAAGATTGAATTTATAATGCCAGCAGTTTTAAGGATAGTCCATACAAGTATCGCAATTCATAGTAATCAAGCTCAAGACTCGTTCCACATCAACTTTGTGATGTTTTCTGTTCACCCCACTCATGGTGTGTGCGTGCGTGCGTGTGTGTGTGTGTGTGGGGGGGGGGGGGGGGGGGGCTCGCACTAATTTTAACGTTAATTTGCTAGTTGCGTGAAAATAACGTTAAAAGCAGTGTACGGTTAATCATGCATAATGTGGTGCCCCTGATAGTCAAAACACACGAGGTAGATGCACCAAACGGCCTTTGTCATGAGTGCTGAGTGTTACGTGCCTTATGTCTAAGCTTGATGCAAAACCACCATCGAGCCAGGGATCTCACTGGAAGTAGCTTCTCAATTCCTAGGGGATAGAGGTAAGACTCTCTATATGTTACTCTCCTCAGACCCTACCATAGCTTTGGAACTGGTGAGATTTACCGAGTATGATGATGATAATGATTTGTGATGTTTTCTTATTTTAGTTTTGAACCAACCATTAAATCAAATCCAACCCCCTTTTTCCTAGTGTGTTCATCAATCAAGATTCAAGAACAATTCTTAGCACCAAAAGCCCTGATCTTTCTCCACATATTAAACTCCAAATAACCAAAATAACAACTTTATACAAACCCCAGATCAAATACAATCTAATCAAGTAACAAATGTACAGAAACAATAACATATATCAGTAAGTAACATTAACAACAAAGCATGTATGATCAACTTAAACTCCTAAAACAACAAAATCAAACAAGAACAAAAAAAAGGGTATAATTTATTAATTATTTATTTATTATTTACCAGGAGCAAGCTTAAAAAGGGAAAGAGGAGGAGGACAATGACAGATGCAGGGAGGACAAGAGATAGAAGAAGTGGGTTGCAAATAAAAACCCCTTTTAAGCTTCCAATAAAGAGCAGGCCCAGATACACACAATGCTGAAATCACTACTAAGATGACCAGGCAACACCTGAAACAAGACCCAGATCGTCTTGTCATATTTGGTTCGGTTATCTGTCACTGTGTGTAGATCTCATGGCTTTTGTTAAAGAATTTGAGGAGAATCTAGCGTGTAAAGGGTTCGGTGTTTAGGAGGAATGAAAAGGGTGAGGTCTCTCGGTTTAGAGGAGTTGTAATCCATGGAATATTTTATATTTACCGTAAAACAAATGTAAACGTTGAGCTTAATTAATAAAACTGTATAAAGTTGAATGGATTAAAAAGAAGATTATATTAATGGTAATGGGTTACAACCTAGTGTTGTAATTTTATATATAACTAGGATTAACCCGTGTGGGTTGCAGCGTGCTAAACCGAATCGTTTTTGTGTGATAATATATATGTACATCGGCATAGTAACCCGTGTGGGTTGCAGCGTGCTAAACCTAAATACGGCATCGTTAGCAACTTAAAGAAAAGACAAAAAATATAAAGGGTATGTTTGGCAAAACTAGCTGGTGGCTGGAAGCTGTTAGTTGATGGCTGGTAGCTATAGCTGGAAACTGGTAACTGTAGCTTTTTAAAAATATTTTGGTGTTTGGCAGAGTTACTATAACTTTTAATAAAATGTTTAAAATGACCAAAATATGCATTAACTAAAAGATTGTATGCATGTTTTTTTTAGGATATAATGGGTATTTGTGTCATTTACTCATTAAAAGCTTGTAACTGGTAGAATATTCTTCTTAAACGCTAGTACTTATAGTTTTTCAATATAGAACTTTTTCTTCTAACCTAAAAGGTTCAAGCTCCTTCAATGAAACAAGGGATATGTTTGGCAAGGAGCTTTTAGGAGCTTCAAGCTTTTAAGAAAAAAACTCTTACTTAATAAAAAGCATTGTTTGGTTAAAAGAGATTGAAGATTTTAGTTTAGGAGAAAAAGCTCTATATTAGTACTAGCGTTTAAGAAAAAGCTCTTACAAGCTACAAGCTTTTAATGAGTAAATGACACAAATACTCATTCTATTATAAAAATAAAAAAAAAAACCTTTCTTACAAGCTTTAAATTATGCCCATTTTGGTCATTTTATACATTTTATTAAAAGCTCCAGCTACTTTGTCAAACACCAAAATATATTTAAAAAGCTACAGCTACCAGCCACCAGCTAGTTTTGCCAAACATATCCAAGGCTTTTTATTAAGTATGAGCTTTTTCCTAAAAGTTTGAAGTTTGAAACTCATAAAAACTCTTAAAAGCTCCTTGCCAAATATACCCAAAGTGGTAGTGCAACCAAAACGATAAGACAATTTACGTCAAGTGTAAAACAACTGATAGCATACATAAGAATAAGAACAAAAATGTATTATATCTGATCTAACTCATTTCCAAAAAAAATATTTAAATCAAAACGTAAACAAACATGAATGTATACCGACACATACATAAAAAAATAGAACTTTAAACTTTATAAACTCGATGGTGTAATTAAATACGTACATAAAAATAAGAACAAAAATGTATAATATCTTACTTGACTCATAACCAAGTTAAATTTATACTGACACATACGTAAAAAATTAAACTTAAAACTTTAGAAACTTAGAAGGGTTAAAATGTCATTTTGTAAAGGTTTTTAAAAGTTAAAGAGTTATAAGTGTACAAGAAGTTATGTGATTATTTAGAAGAAAAAAAAAACCAAAGCTACTTTACTATTGTAACTAGTGTAGCTTTGGTTTGTTTTCTAATAACCGAAAAAAGAACCATGTGAATGAAGATCAGTTTCAACGAAGCATCATCGGACTTGCCAGAATTTTAGTGGGCGGAATCTGCTTCAATCAAGTTGAACATCAAATCTTCCACCATAACAACTTCTATCTCCGCCATGGTCGGTTCGTGCCAGAGCCGTAGTCGCCGGATAACTGATTTTGGCTGGGTTGCCCTCTAGTCGTCGTTGCACCAGCATCCCGCCGCTGCCTCGAATACCAACACCACTTCCTCAGCCTCGAATACCAACACCACTTCCTCAGCCGTCCCTGCACGTAAAAAAAACTATCTTTTAGAGCGTTGGTATAAATCGGAAAGCAATATGTAGAATGTTAAACACTGAACGAGGACAGTAATGTAATTTCAAACCGATGGCAATATCGGAATTTCCTTCGAGCTACTGATCCAAAAGGTGTTCTCCAAGCCACTTCTTATATGCTTTGATTTAATTCAAAAGAAGTTCGTTTTCTCTGCTCTTCAAAAAACACAGATATCGCTTTAATTCATCATTGGACTGGTTTTCACTTCAAGAGTCCCTTATTGTGTATTTGATGCCCCTATCTTCAAAGGCAGAAGAAAAACATCATATTTGAATGATTTAGAAATGAATATCAGAAAAAGGATTAACGGATGGAAAGCTTAACCCCCACGCGTTGCAACACGCTAAACGAATCATTCTTGGTTTGCTAATATGTACTTATGTTTTCAATTATACCGAAACTCGGCATAGTAACCGGAAACGGATACCTAAATACGGTACAGTTAGCAATCGAAAGAGAAAACTAAAAATATAAAGCGACAATGCAACCAAAACAATATGACAATTTACGTCAAACATAAATCAACCTGAATTTATATCGATACATACATAAAAAAATAAAACTTGAAACTTTATAAACTCGATAGGGTAAGTGAAAAGATAAATAAAAATAAAAAAGGAAACATATTATATCTGATCTGACTTAATTATGTTAAAAATTCAAGTATGAGAATTTACCAATATAGATAAGATTAATGTGTGACCTTTCATAAAAATTGTGTAAGATTACAACAATGGCCATCTTTCATGCATATGTTTCTACTTGTTTAGGGAACCCTTCGGAGATCATAGAGACACATTTATTTAGGATGACTATAACGGTTGGAAAAAATTCACGTGACCCTTAAGAACACATAAGGATAATGTTAATAGCTTGCACGATAAATGTTTGAAAAAGTGTGACGATTTGGTTAACGAAAAGCAATTGATTAAGACGAAGGTTGATAAATGTACGGAAAAGGAAAAGCATGAATATCGACTTAGATTAGGTGCTTCTACTAGGCTTACAAAAAAATTATCGAATCAAGGAGCATCGTTTCTTGGTCATGATGAATCTAAATATTCATTAAATAAATGAAATTTCAGGTGAAATAAACGAAGAGCTTGGTTAGGCTATTTCAGGGAATGCACCGGGGAATAACCAAATGACAAGTCTAAAAATTCAAAATGATCTTAAACATTGTTATGCTCAAGAGGTACTAAACCAAATGTTTGAAGATTTTGGAGGTAATATGCTGAGTGAGTTTAATGGATTAAGAGCTCTAAATATAAGGATAATGTTTTGGCTTTCAATGTTCATTGTTTTGCACACCAACTTCAACTTGTTGTTGTGGCGGTTGCAACCAACCATACGGGTGTTTGGAGAGTTTTTTGATATGGTAGGGGGTATTTGAAATATCATTTGTGCATTTTGCAAACGACAAGATAAGCCTCACGAAGGTAAAAAAGAATATGTGAAAAATAACCTTGTTACCACAGGGAGTAGGTTGAATAAAAATCTCTCTTTCAAGGCCCGGAGATACACTTTGAATTCCCACTGTAAGACACTTTCTCGATTGATTAACATTATATATCCATCGGCTATGAGAGTTCTTGTATATATTAGATATTCATGTCGTACTACTATTAATAATAAACAAGCGGATGGGCTTTCGACTGAGATAAAGAAAAAATTGAGTTTGTATTCTACTTACACTTGATGTTGCATATTCTAGACATGACAAACACATTGTCCCTATGTCTTCAAAGAAAAGACCAATTAAGATTTTCTGAACACAGTTTCATGGGTTCTACTACTACCAAGAACCAACTTACAATGTTTAGATTGGAGTGTTTTAACAAGTTGTTAGAGTTAGTTAACTCTTTTTGTGATAAGCATGAACTTAAGTAGTAAACATGGATGGTGCGTACATTAACCCAAGGATGCCAAGAGAAAACAAACAAACATCATATATCACCACTGTTATGAGGTTGAATGCTTCAATATGGTTCTAGACGTACAAATCCAAAAGTTTGGAAACCGTTTTAACGAGGTAACTTCCGAGTTACTTGTTTGTATTAGTATTGAGTCCTTGTGATAATCTTGGTGCGGTTGATATTCCTAAACTGCTACGATTAGCCGAGATATATGCATATGATTTGATGATGAAAATATACGAAAACTTCTGGTTGAACTCGAGAGCTACATTGACAATCTAAAGCGGCTACACGATTTACCAACTTGAATGGTTTATCAAGTCTTGTACAATTGATTGCTGAAACAAAGAAACACCTTAATTTAGATTAGTTTATCTTTTATTGAAGATAGCTCTCACAATACCCGTCGCAACCATTGAAAGATGCTTTTCGCAATGAAGTTTGTGAAGAACGATTTGCGTAATAAGAGCTGATGAGAATTTAAGCGATAATTGTCTTTCTTTTATTGAAAAAGACTTGCTTAGAAACGTGCAGCTAGAATATGCTATGACTAGATTTTAAAAAATGAAAACCCAAAGAAAACGACTTTAGATTTTAGAATTTATTTTGCATACGCGGTGACGTTTAAATTACTTTTGGGCTTTTGGCCTACTTTTGTTGATTATATAATTTAGTATGATTATCTTTTTCTATATGAGTCGACCCGACCCGACCCGCACCGGCCACCGGACAAAAAAAATATTATTACGATAGATAAACAATCTCTATATGTTTTTGCCCCCAACCAAAAAATTTCTAAGCCAACCACTGAAAACGAGTGACGCAGCATCACCCCCTCCCTTACTCTCCTGCCTCAATCAAAACCCCGAGGCCATATGTTATGGCTCGTGATCGTGAGATGGGGGCCAACCACGCCAAACTCACTACCACCCAAACATCACATTGCACCCAAGTGAGTGAGTTTGAGAGAGGTAGCGTGATCCTAGTTGTGAGGGAAGCAATTTGTTGATTGTGACAGTCATCGGTACATTACATATGTTAATGATAGTGAGAGAGGACACCTCTCATGTCTGGGTGAAGCCTACATGACGTATCTTTTACTATAAGTGTCACACTACAATACTCCTTAACATATATTTTTTGAAAGTGCAAATGTTACATCTTCTATACTATTAAACCAATATTTTTAAATTATATCATTTTCAATGATTGAACCTAAGACTTCCTCCTTAAGAGACATGTCTCTACCAAGTGGGCTAACTCTACATTGGCCTCCATTACATATGTATGGCCGAAAAGTGACTCTCTCTCCTCACATGTTTTTGTTTTACTAGTTCTTCATTAAAAAGTGAACCATTCTCTCTCCTCCATCAATCATGTTATTTCCTATACATCAGCAAAAACGCATAAGCCGGTGACCTTATGATGTATTGGCAGCCCATGTCCTTCCAATGTGGAGATTATTGGTTGGAGTCTCGACTGGAGCAAAAGTTTACGGGGTTAACCCAGAGGTTTTTACCATAGTGGTCATTTGGCTGTGGGTTTCCTCTGGAATTGTAGTAGACCGAGTCACCAATGCTTTTTGTGTTCACGGGTGTGAGTGACCTTTTGCCATTAGATTTACCCGGATAATCGGGCTTTCATTAGTCCTTTAAAAACACACATAAGAATACCCTTACTGGGAGTGTTGTAATTGATTTTCTTAGGTACGTTGCCTACTCTTCATGTTTAAGTTGTTTCTACAAATATCAGTACACAAACTCATAATTGCATATGAATAATTAAAACCACAATAATGATCAAGATCAGTCACCCACCCGACCCCACAACCTTATCATAAACCCTACTAGCTAGCTAGTACACAAGCCAAGTCCTAGCTAGTCCAAACCCCTTTTAACACAAGTACAACATACATACATACTTACCTACGTAAACACATACAACATCATTAATTATTGCCATGCATACGAACTAAATACAAGTTCCACTTCGTATTTACACAAAACACACACTACGCGACACCAACACTCCCCTCGATCTATTTCCCGAAAATCGATTTAATCCACCAAATCCCTTTGGTATCTTTAGGTCCATCTTCACTCTCCGGCGGTGGGTCTGTTTGAGTTGTTTTCTTCAGTTTGCTCACATCATACCCTTCTTCCTTCGCCTTCTCAATCAACTGATTGTACACTTCCTCATCAATATGTGTATTCCTGCAAAGTATCTACATGTACACAACCATTTTTAGACTATAAACCTCAATTCACAACATTCGAAATTGACCACCATAAGGGTGGAACCAGAGAAGGTCAAGAGAGTCCGCTAACCCACTGGCCACAAAAAATTGATAGATTTTTACATATAAAATTCAATATATTAAAAATAAATACCCCGTAGAAAAGAGAGCCTATTATCTGGACTAAAAAGTTTTGGTTCCGTCACTCTATATATCTATATATATTATATAAAATGAAAGGAAAACATACCCATAGATTCTTCCGGGTAGGCTCACCAATGAGAGCGTACTGATAATCATCATCAAGAAACAATACCCAGTAATTTCCCGTAACAGGTATGATGGGCAAAAATGGAGGCAGATAAAACTTGACCTCAATTTAGCTTCATCACTGTTAGGGTCAGCTTTATAAGCAGTCCCTTCGATGGAAGATCTCTTGCCATCACTCCAAGTCTCATTCAAGACATGGACAGTGCCATCTTCGTTCAACGTGTATGTAGCCCTTGTGTTCATCCCGTTTTTGGGTTGAAAAAAAGAAGGCTATTTCGTACTATCGGCCCATGTATCGTTTTAAGTCTACACCCTTTACAACATCCATCTCTTTCTTCGCCATGGTTTTAGGGTTCAGTGTGTGTTTTTCTTGCTTATGAAGAATAAGAAGATGAGTATAAGAAGATGAGTAGAAGGGGAGATATTCAGTGGAGTACATAATTATGGAAGATTGGAAGGTTTATGATAAGGGTCATGACACATGGAGAGTTTATAGCCTTACACTTGTTAAAGGGGATGTTTTATGTCGATCATTCTAGAATTGTGTATGTTTGTTATTGGTGGTTAGTGATGGTATCACATATTCATATCTAATAATATTGTCTTATCACATTTTCATCACATTTCATCACATTATCACTAATTGCATGTGGGTATTACACCCATCACACCCAATAATATTGTGCCACACATCCACCCATATAAAGAGAGAGAGAGATGGGACAACCAGCTACTTTTGGAGTGTTAGAAAACTTACATTGTAATCACCGCACGCCTTTCGTACATGAAGCTCGCAGGTTTCCGAGTCTCTATACTTGCTGCAATAAACTGTAAGAGAAAACGAAATCATAGAAGTGAACCGGGCTTGTGTTTGACACAATTCCCTTAAACAGATTCTTCGTCTGTTCCCAGGGTACACCGGTTCGAAACAGTGGCGATGGTGCACTGCCGGACTATCCCACTTGCCTGAAAAGAAACCGGAACAAGGCTGCTTCTGAAAAGTTTTGCTGCAGCAATCTATCAATGTATCTGAGTAAATATGTTCTGTTGTGTGTGTAAGTATCGAGAGTACATTGTTGGTTCTTCTCGGTTACAGGCTCAAATAGGCTTTGGGCACAAAGCGGACAAAAGAACTAAGAAATGAGAAACTCACAGCTAGAAAGAGGCCACAGAATTGTCGTTCACACTAGACTTGGATTGTTTTGAACACGTTGATGGTGGATTTAATGTTGTCAGTATGAAATTATGTACACTTTTATAAATGGTATGTTTGAATGTCTTTTTTTGAAAGTCACGTGAGCCTAGGAAGAATTAGGTAAGTTCTGTAGTGCTTACAAATGTCTGATTTTTTTTTGTTGCAGCAAACACATTTCAGGTCTGCATCATCTTTTTATAACTGGGTTTCATTCAACGCCTTACATGCATTTTTTTTATAGTCTTCTCAATGTATTTGTGTTTTTATCCTACTTTATACGATTGTAGTTAGGTAAGTGAGGAGGTCTATCTTGACTCGTGAGCCAAATAACCTTGGTTAACCGTTGCTGCGCCGCTTTGAATGACACTAGTTTTGATAAATTTTCTATCGAGATGCGTATTTATTTGAGTGTCAACTCATTTTAAAGTTAACATTCATTTAGTTACTACCTTACATTAATACATTTTTTCTTTAATTTTTTAGTGAAAAGGGCGGATGTTAGGCAAGGCCGGGTCTGGCCATCCAATTTTAATTTTTTTTTTCGAACATTCAAACGGGACATTTTATTCATTCCAAAGTTCACCACAAAGAAAACCGCCCGGAGCCCATTTAGCGAGAGGACTACCTGGGCACAAAGAAAATTACATCCAAAAATTACATACCAGCCCAAACAAACAGACGTTGTTAGACATCGTCTGCCCCTATTTTTTAGCCGTTGTCAAAGATCGAGAACTCCCACCAATTCGCCTTTTCTAAGTTGGGCATGTTACCTCTCTTAATCATCCACCAATAAGATTCAACTTTAATGTCTTCCAGCATTTTAGGTACCGCCATGTCGACATTGTTAAACACTTTATCGTTCCTACCTATCCAAAGCTTCCACATTACGAGAAGGACAACCGCATATATGGCTTTTCTTTGTTTAGCAGATCTGTTCAACTTCCTGCAGCACTCAATAGCCTGTTTAATCGAAGTATAAGGTTCCTCGTTGGTCAGTTTCAGCCATGCTCTGACATTCCACCATAACGCCCTCGCCCAGATGCAATTAATTAAAATATGATCAGCGTTTTCGAGTTCCAGGCTGCATCTACTGCACATACCATCCCCAAAACTGATTCCGCGGACCGCTAACGCATCGGCCGTAGCTATTCTGTTTTCCACAGCACGCCAGACGAAACAATTAACTTTTGGAGTCGCAAAACTGTTCCAGAAAAAAGTCCGCTGCTGCTGGCGTCTGACCCTGCAGACCTGCAATTTCATTCCTGACCCGTTTGACTGTAAAATGCTTAACTGAATCTTGAGACGCCCACATCCATTTATCCACCGATTTACCCACATCTTGTGCATTAATTAAAAGCCATAACCTTTGTGTGCTTCATCCATTTCCTCGGCTGAGTTCGGCAATCTGACCCACGGTACATCCCACCAAACATAACTGTTAAAAGCACGCTAGCATTCACAGACCAATACATCTTTGTTTCGAGCAATTTGATACAGAGCTGGGAATTTATCTTTCAAACGACCAGCAGGGCACCAGAAATCTACCCAGAACCTCACCGTATTCCCAATACCCACCTTGCAAATAAATTTCGATTGAAGGTTAATGCCCCGCTTGTCAAACTGGTTTTGAATAGACGCTATACCATGCCACGTTCCAACTGCAGATTTCTTGTTTGGTATAAAATCATATCCTCTTCTGCGACTATGAATTGCACTCACCACCTTGCACCATAATTGGTCCGGCGAAGACTTGTATCTCCACCACCACTTTGCAATGAGCCCCAAATTTAAATCTTCGATGCTCCCGATCCCAAGTCCCCCCATCTTCTTGGTGTTTAATGATTTTTTCCCAGGCTATCCAACGTATTTTATTACGTCCGATTGTTCCACCCCAAAGAAACCTTCTCCTTAATCCTTCCAACACCTTTAGAACACCCACAGGTACCTTAAACAGCGACATATAATAGTTCGGAACAGCCCCAAGGACAGCCTTGACAAGGACTGCCCTCCCTGCAAACGATAGATGCCTTGCTTTCCATGATGACAATTTCGCTTGAAATTTATCAATGATTGGCTTCCAACTTTTAATACTCTTCATACTGTCACCAACCGGTAACCCCAAATAAATGAACGGGAGGGAACCTTTTTTTGCAGCCCAGACTGGCAGCCGCTTCGTCAACAATTACATCAGCAATGTTGATGCCAAAAATAGAACTCTTGTGCAGGTTGATCTTCAGACCAGAAGCCAAAGAAAAACAGCGCAGAATACGGTTTAAGTTGCTTACATTTTCAGCCGACCAATCACCAAAAAACAATGCATCATCTGCATAAAAGAGGTGAGACATCTCCGGACCGTTATTTGGTAACTTAAACCCCCGCGCGAAAGTGCCCGCTTCCCCGTTGCCTTTGTGACCATAACGTGTAAAGCCTCCATAACAAACGTGAAAAGAAAAGGTGATAAGGGGTCACCTTGTCTAAGACCCCGTTTAAGTTGGAATTCCGACGTTGGTGATCCGTTTATTAAAACCGCCGACCTCCCCGTGACAAGAATCCCCATAATCCATGTTTTCCATCTCGTCGGGAACCCCATGTGATGCATGATTAATAAGGAATTTCCAAGAAACGCAATCGTATGCTTTCTCAAAATCCGCTTTGAATAGAAGAACTTCTTTTTTTTTTTTTTTGCCCAAGAAATGACTTCATTAGCGATGAGCGGTCCGTCAAAGATATTTCTTCCTTTGATGAACGCCGTTTGTTCTAATGATATCACGGACCCAAGCACCCTTTTAATCCTCCCCACTAACACCTTGGATATGATTTTCCCCACAACACCAATAAGCGATATAGGTCTGAAGTCGGATAAAGTTAATGGATCCTTTACTTTCGGAATTAGGGCCACGAACGAAGAATTGCAGGAACTGTGGATTGATCCGTGACATAAAACTCGTTCAGAATATCAATCACATACTTCTCCAACATGTTCCAGAATTGTTTCACAAACGCAAAGGTGAAACCGTCTGGGCCCGGGAATTATCACTATCACACTCCCAAACTGCCGCCCGAATCTCTTCCTTAGTGAACGGCACCACTAAACCATTCGCCTCCTCTTCTGACAATCTCTTGAACCCTTCTCCTGTCATTCTCGGTCTAACGTTCATAGGCTCGTCGAACTTCTTTTTGAATATTTCTACCGCCTTATTTTTAATGGTAACTGGATCCTCCACCCATTCCCCGTCTATCACCAGACCGGCCACCTTATTTCTCATTCTCCGACAATTGATGATGCCATGAAAAAACGCTGAATTTTCATCACCGTTCAGTATCCAATCTAATCTGGACTTTTGTTTTAAGTCTTTTAACTTCTCCCAATCCCACCTCTTGATTAACAGTTTCGCTTCTTTCCACGCTGAGATTTCTTGATCATTCAACAGTCTAGACTCCGCCACAGTATCTAACTTGGACACAAGATTACGTGCTTGGCCAATATTACTTTCTTCAACTTCCACAGATTCAGCCCTCCATTTTCTGATCCCGCCTTTAACAGTCTTAAGCTTTTGTAACAGAATTATATCAGCTCTTGCAGCCTCCACATCCGTGGCCAGCCCCTCGTTAACAACTGTATCAAACCCCCCTTCCTAATCCAGGAGTTAAAGAACCTGAATGGGGAGGGGCCAAAACTATTATATGAACATGATAAAACAATTGGGAGAGATCAGAAACATCTCTCTCTAGCGCAACCGCCTTCGCATCCGCCCATTTAGATAAGAAACGATCACATACTAAGAATCTATCCAACTTGCTACATTTCGTACCATCCGCCGACATATATGTAAATTTTCTACCGCCCAAATTGAACTCATTCAGACCCGCTTCTGAAATAAAATTATTGAAAGCCATAGCCGAAGATGTACAAAAATTGAATTTTAGTCTTTCTTCTTCCGTTCTCACATCGTTAAAGTCGCCAAGAAATATCCAAATACCGTCTAAACCCCCCCCCCCCCCTTATCGTTTGTAATTCCACCCACAAGTTTCGCCTTAATGTCTGGTCACTTGGTGCATATACATTAACTACATACACCATATCATCATGTCTGGTAACATTTCCACCAGTAATTATAAAGTTTTGCCCACTACGAACTGATTGCATCTTAATATTCCTGGATTCCATAAAGACACTAATCCCCCCGATCTCCCGTTAGCATTCACTACAACCTTTTCAAAAATAGAATTGTCCCAGAATTTTTCTACTTTGAAGTCTGACATAGAAGCCAGGTTTGTTTCTTGAAGAGCAATAAAGGAGATATTAAAATTACTTTTAATCTTTCTAACTTTTGTCGACTTCTCAGCCCCTCCAGC
>JAUTDX010006515.1:0-30354 GCA_030844895.1 Ambrosia x helenae
AGATTGACTCGATCTTTTTTGCAAAGTTCAGCAGTCATGCCAACATTAAGGAAAATTATATAGGTTTAGATTTAAACCGCCCTGTATCTGGAGCTATCCCATGTGTCATTCTTACAAGAATGTTTCCTGGATGCATGTATGCATGGATGGAGAAATTGTCAACCTGAAATTAAATTTGAAACAAGTTGGGGGGTAGGAATAATAAATTCCATCAAACAAAACACACAACATTTGTTCATTCAAATAGAATAGACCGTTCCATTGTTTCTCTCATTCTAATCTAGCATACCAAACACTACCTAAAACGTCTAGACAAGGATTTGTAGAAAAAAAAATCCTATCCTATCCAAGACAGTACTTGGCTCCTCAGTTCCTACATATAAACAAAGCAAAAGTGAATGCTAGAACGAGAATATATAAAAACATACCAAAAGCATTTTTAGAAGTGCATGAGTGCCGATATGAGCAATGCCAGATTTAGTGTTAACATGTCCTTCTAGCTCATCCACATACGCAAAATACTTTAACAAAGCTCAAATCTTTCCACTAAAATAGCAGGATGTGCCAGTGGATATAAAGGCCAGTAGAAAGAAACATGTTTCCATCTTTCTAAAACTGTAAATGAAACGACTAAAATGAGCTGGCTCTTTGGAAAGATCAACTTGAGACATCAATCACATCATAAACACATCAAATTGTTGTATGCTTTCATCGAGACGCAATCATTTCAATGTAGGAATAAATACAGCATTTTTGCAAATACATTTAGCAATAGAAAATTCCTTCTAAGTTCTAAGTGCTTCACTAACTCCAGGATGTCTATCCTTAACAGCAACAAGAATAGGCTTAATAAGTGAGCAAATGCTTCTTTCAATAGTTATTTTTGTGTATTCATAGCTATGTGCTGGTGCTTTTGTTTAAAGTTTTGCAAGCTCTATGCATAGATGATGTGGAAAAATATCAGGCCTTGAAGCAACCCACTGACCCCATTTAATCAACGCATGCCCAGCCTTTTCTAAAGTGTAACGGACACATTGTAGCTATTGTTTTTATGAAACTCGATGCCTAAGTTGTTATGCGTGGGTGAACAATTTAGGTCAAGTAGGGTATATGATTATTGGCAGTCTAAATGTCAGGATAAATTAATCATACCATGATAATAATTTTAATATAAATTAGAGTTTCTAATAAAGATTTAGCTTAAAGGCTTTTTGTTTCAGGGAAGCAAATAATAAACAAATCTGATACAAATACTCTTTTGTAATTGGGATATCAAAGAAGATTTACTAAAAAATTATATATGCAAATTAGAAATTTCCATCTCTCAATCCCAATTCAAATCCTAACCCCAAACTCTAAATATGTTTAGAAAACATGGTGAAACATAGATCAAAGGTTAAATTTAATTATTGAAAAACAAAATGATTGTATTCTATATATTTTGAAGGAAAACAAATAGATCTATTCTGAGGCATACACAAAGGTATCATATGTGTAAATGATGGCATATAGATAGAGGAATATCGAGAATTGTCTCAGTTATCACGACATATGATCAAACAACAAGAACCCAAAAGGAAATTAAACAATTCATAACCCAAAAATGAATCTTAAAACATGAATGATCAGAAGAAAGAAAAGGAAATTTAAAAACGTATACCTGTTGCATCTTATCGCTTGATTGAAACCCTACTGTCACTTGATTTTGGAAGCGGCGGAGGGGGACGGCGGTCCAGCGATGGTCTACAACTCGGATGGGGCAACCTATCTTTTTATATTATAAAATGGATACACCAGGAGGAGGAGTTGAGTGTGATAAATGAGTATTCAGGGCATGTTTGGCTCTCCTTTTACAAGCCTCCTTATGACTTATAACTTAATCATTAAGTTATAAGTTGAATCAAAAGTGTTTGGATGGATGGAATGAAAAGTAACTTATCAGAATTTTAGGCTTCAAAAAGGAGATTTTGGAGGATAAGTCATAAGTAACAAATTGTTACTTATGAGATTAAGTTACTTTTTATGTTTGAGAAGTTATAAGTAGAAATAAAAAAGGAGAGCCAAACATGCCCTCATGTGTGATGTACGTTATAATTGAATTGGGGAAATGAAGGTTCCTTATCTCCATTCAAGAGCATGTTAAACGTGCATTCAAGAGCTGGTTAAGCCAAATTAGTAACCGTGGTATGATGACCGAACATATACTAAAGTAGGGGGACATGTCAAAATTGTTAAAGCACAAGGTACAAGCATCTTAATGCATCACATGGCACAAGCATCTTAATGCATTGACAAAGGGCATAAAGGAAGAAAAGTGGTCAAGTTTAGAAAATTACACTTGTGACTTTTAAGTTGCCACCTTAACTTTGACATTTTGGACCTTTTTACCCATGCTCCTCCATTATAATGTATTATAGATTATAGATAATAAAATGAGGGATGATTTACGATATCATTTGACTTCTTGTGTGTGGGTCCCGTATATAATATATTTTTGTTTATGTTGTATTTAGAACACCCGTAATGGTTTAAGAATGGGGCGCTAATGGGGCTTTTTAGCGCCCATTTAGCGCTTGAACACCCCCCTCCCTCCCCCAATGTTAATTGGGCGTGAAAGGTTCCTGCGCGAAATATTTAGCGCTCAGTTCTTCCTCCATTCAACCAATCATACGCAGTCACGTTTATATGAACGTTGAAAAGGAATTGACCGTTCAAAAATATGAACGTTGGGCAGCAACATATTATCGTTCAAAAATAAAAACAAATAATTTATATTATAAATCCAACCTTTTACCTATATAAACTTTTCAATCCATTTTTATACACTTCATCTCAAATTTTATACACTTCTACTCATTTTTTTTTTAAAAGCAAACTTTTAAACCATGCAACCATTCCATCCACCTTTCGGTGTTCCATCTCGCACGGGCAACCCAAACACGTATCGCCCAAATACCACCCAAGCTCAACCAACGTTTAACTTTCAAGATTTCTACACAGTGTAACAAAAAAACAATAGATCATGAAATATGACACAATGAGCCATAAAATATAACACAATGCCAGAAAATTTATAACACAATGATGAAGAAAAAAGACACAATAAATTGAAAAAATAACACAATTATGAAAATAAGAAAAAGACACAATGGTACATAAAAGACACAATGATATAACGCATATTCTAAAAACTACAAGCTAAAACCCCCAAAAACGAAGACCTAAAAACTAACGTCGTAGGGTTCGATAAGACGGTTCCAATGCCGCTTGAATGAGTTCAATCAGAGTCCGTTTAATACCTTTCCTATGACTTCCTATTTTTCTTTTAAGTGTGTATTATCTCTATCCTATTTTCAAATGTCGGTGGCAATGTTTCGCCTTAAACCCCTGAAAGTTTGCTTTTTTACAACTTTAATCCTTAGGCTAGGATTTTATACTCTCAAATATTATGTGCAGCTCTAGAATCCTCCTTTGTTCTCTGGTTAGGTAATTACCCTCTCCTCTCCTCTATTTTTTTTTTTTTTTTGCTTCCTCTCTTCGTTGTAATTGATCTTCACTTTCACTTCGCTTCCAGTGATCATCCGGATTATTTGGTTGCATATTGTAGTCGTTTGTTTTCTTCGTTGAATCTTTTCACGGTAAGCCTCGATATGATCTTATTTCGTAACTGTTTATCTACCTTCCGTTACCTTCTTTGTTGTATCTGTTGAAAATGAAATCAAAGGCTATGTCTCGATAACATTTGTATATTTTGTATATTTTGTCTTAGTTTTAGCAAACAATATTGTAATCTTAATAGGTGTATACTTAGCTTTGTGGTGGATATTGACCTTAGTTGGGGTATGTGTGGACTCAATTTGAAATATAGGATTGTGGTATATGTTGATTGATGAGTTGTATTGTCATTCCACTAGGGTCACATTATGCCATTGGATCTTTGTGTGTTCATATGCGCTTGAAGTTGCTTTGTTGTAAGTGGGTTTGTGGTAATCTAATAGAAATTAGGCAACAAAAATTCATCACTCCGTTTGGTAATTAATTTGAGGTAGACTTATCTACAACCATGAGGTTTTGAAAATAGCATTATGAGCTTTAGAATAGAGGGTACATACCATGTAATGAGCAGGTGAAATAGATGAAACAAAATAATAATGTCAAATCTTTTTGTATATATTCAAAACAGGTTATAATCTCATGTAATATTCGGGTTGATAAGCGAAATGTTATATAAAGAGTAATAAAAAGTTACGTTTAAAAAAATGTACGGCTCCATGGTTAAATAAATCCGAATAATTACAAACAATTGTCGAAAGAGGTATTATGCTTACAGTTTTCTCATCTATGTTTCAGGTGTTTTCGAGATATCGCTTGCTTAGGTATGTACAAAAATTTGTTAAGTGTATGTTTTCTTAATTACTTTTGTTCTTTACTTGCTGCTGTGTTTGTTTATTTAGTATGCTTCCAGTTAGTTAGTGGCTAGATAACATTAAGGTTTGCGTTATGTCAACCTCACGAAAAAGAAACCGTAATGTTTCTGATGCGCCTGCTCCAGGTTCTAGACATCATGACTTAGTAATTCTAACTATTTAGATAATGGTGATTGTACTAGCGTTTGTGAACATTGCCATGCATTATTTTGGTATGATGAGCGTGTTAATGCGATGTATTCTAATCGCCCATGTTATAATCATGTTGTAAACATGGGCGTGTAAGGCTTAAGCACCCTGCTTTGCCACATCCGTCGTTGTTACATCTATTTGATCAACCCGATTTTCTTGCTTATATACGTGCTTACAATAACATGTTTTCAATGACATCTTTTGGTGGCAAAGTAGATGAATCCATCAATAGTGGCTACGGTCCTTATGTTTTCAAGATTGAAGGCCAAATTTATCACTGGATTGGTTCTTTTTGTCCCCAGCCAAATGAACGTCCTCGGTTTTTACAAATGTATGTGTATGATACTGAGAACGAGCTTTCTAATAGACTTAGAGTATTTCCAAACGATAGCCACTCGCGGTTGGATCCAGACGTTGTTACTTTACTTATTCAAATCCTTAACAATAGTAATGAGCTGTGTCAAACTTTTTAGAAACGCAAGAGATCTTTGTCAAACATCTGATGTTCCTGCCTTCTGTATTCGTTTGTATAATTCGTACAATTCTTTGTGTTACGATAAGCCCAGTCCAGGCTGTATAGGTGCAATTATAAGTGATCCAGGGCCTGAGTCTGCTGGATTTGACGTTATTATACGACATAAAGTGACTGGTCCTCAACGTATAAGCATATTAACATCCTTTGTATATGTCATTGCAATATCCTTTGCTATTTGTTCATGGTGAAAGTGGTTGGTCACGTGAACTACGTTTACAAGGCAGTAGCTCTGACAAGAATAATAAGCTGACGATGAACATGTTCTATAGCTACCAAATACATGATCGTGCTAATGTTTATACTTTGCTACTAAGAGCTGGACGTCTTTTCCAACAATACTTGGTGGATGCCTATGTTTGCATTGAACAAGACAGGCTTAACTACCATAGATATAATCAAAAGGCTCTTAGAAGTGAATATATGCAAGGTATACATGATGCTGTTACGCGTGGTGATACCATGGGAAAAGATATAGGCAAGCGCATAATTTTGCCATCAACATTTACTGGTGGGCCGCGGTACATGTACAAACATTATCAGGATGCCTTGGCTATATGCAGACTTCATGGAAATCCACAGTACTTCATTACATTCACATGCAATGTTAAATGGCCAGAAATATGTAGATACATGGCCCAGTTTCCAATGCTAAAGGCAGAGGATCGACCAGACATCATCGCTAGAGTGTTCCACATGAAAGTTGTTTCGTTTGTGAATTTTCTACGAGCAAACAAGCCATTCGGAAGTGTTACCGCGGGTTAGTTTTCTGTCACATACTTCAGAGAAGTTTCAATAGTTGTATGATAAGTGCTCTTCAACTATATAAGAATACTATTGTTCATTTGTGCAGATCTTTACACAATAGAATTTCAAAAACGAGGTTTGCCCCATTGTCATTTGCTATTATGGGTTGATGAGTCACACAAGATAAAGAACGCTGAACAATTAGATAACTACATATCAGCGGAGATTCCTGATCCTGTCAGTGACCCTGCTTTGTATAAAATTGTCACTGACTTCATGATTCATGGTCCATGCGGCCTCGCCAAACCTAATGCTCCATGCATGCATATGGGCTCATGCAAGAAGAAATTTCCAAAGGATCATGAACCAGTAACAAGATTTGATGAGAATGGCTATGCACATTATAAGAGACGACAGAATGCTCACTTCGTTCAGAAAAATGGCATTAGGCTCCATAATGATTATGTGGTTCCATACAATCGTACTTTGCTACTCCGGTATAATGCTCACATAAATGTTGAGTACTCTGGATGGAGTATGCTTATAAAGTATCTATTCAAATACATATCAAAAGGGACAGACCGGATAAGATATGCAATTAAAAGGGAACCAAACTCCATGGGTCATTCTGAACACAACTCTGCAGTTGAAATTGACGAAATCAAAGACTTCGTTGATGGAAGATTCATATGTCCACACGAGTCAGCATGGAGAATTTTTGAATTCTCGATTCATCAACGTAACCCTCCTGTTCAGGTACCTTCATAATAATTATCTAATTTAGCTCTATACTCGCATGAGGGCCACATGGTTGTTTGATTTCCCCTCCCGATATAGAATTTCACATCATTTTCTTATGGATGAATCTTATCCTTTATAGGTACTCTCTGTCCATTTAGAGAATATGCAAAATGTTACATTCAAAGACAATGAAAATCTTGAGAATGTCTCAAAAAATGAATTTGCCAAGCGCACTACTTTGACTGAATGGCTAAGAAATAACCGCATTGATGCTAGCGGTCACCATCTCCGCTATGTCGACTATCTTTCTGAATACAGATGGGAATCTAGCGGAAAATGCTGGATGCGTAGGGTAACAAACAAAACGCCAGCGATTGGTAGGCTTGCATTTATACATCCGTCTGCAGGTGACATATTTTACCTTCGAATGTTGCTGTCACATCAGAAAGGTTGCAGGTCGTTCGCAGACATTAGAACTGTTCGTGGTCAAATACTTCCAACATACCGTGCTGCATGTGAGATGCTTGGTTTGCTAGAAGATGACAACGAATGGTCAAATGCTATAGAAGAAGCATCTGCGTGGGCAACGGCTTCTGAATTAAGATCCTTATTCACACACATGCTTCTTTTTTGCGAACTATCAAATCCTCGAAGGCTCTTTGATGAACAATGGAAAAAAATGTCCGATGATGCAACTAATATCCATGGCATAATAAATGATGATGACCAATGCAATATGTTTTGTATGAGATTGAACTATTGTTACGCTCGGGGGCGACCTCCTATTCGTTGTCTGATTTCGGTCTACCTTTACCAAAACCAGAAATACTTGCTTCCTTGACAAATAGACTTCTCATGGAAGAGAAAAACTACGATAGACAAAGGCTAAAAACAGATCATGAATCATTTTGCTCAACTCTTCATCCGCAACAAAAGCTTATATATGAGTATGTCATGGAAAATTTGAAAAGAAATACACAAGTTCTGGCATTTGTCTATGGCCATGGAGGAACCGGGAAAACCTTCTTATGGACAACAATTATCGCGGGCCTTCGTTCCGAGGGCAAAATCGTTTTAGCGGTTGCAGCCTCCGGTATTGCCTCACTATTTCTTCCTTCAGGCAGAACGGCTCATTCAAGGTTTAAGATACCAATAGATCTTACTGATGAATCATTATGCCACATTAAAAAAAAAAACTCACCTGGCCCAATTGCTTATAGAAGCCACACTTATAATTTGGGACGAGGCACCAATGAACGACCGAAGATGTTTGAATCCTTAGACAAAAGTTTGAAGGATTTACTTGCAAACTACGACAAGCCGTTTGGCGGCAAGTCAGTGCTTTTAGGCGGAGACTTTCGTCAGACTTTACCAGTAAAACCAAAGGCATCCAAAACGGAAATCTTAAACTCGGCATTGCCTAGGTCACATCTATGGGCATACTTTAAGGTTTATAAGCTGACTGAAAACATGCGTCTAAAGCGACCGAACATGGATACGACAGATAGACTTGAGGTCGCAACATTCTCATCATGGCTACTTGAGATTGGTGATGGTGTATTGGGCATACCTGATAATGATGATCCAATGAATGCAAAAACAATTGAAATACCGTCAGATTATATGATCCCAGCAACCAACAACGCCATCAAAGAAACTAATTGAATTCATCTACGACCGTTCTACTCTCGACAACCCAACTGCTCAAAATCTTTCTCAAAAGGCAATCGTTTGTCCAAAAAATGAAACTGCCAATGAAATTAACATGACGGTTCTTGACATGACTCCTGGGAACAACATGACCTATCTAAGCACGAACTCGATAATCCCAAATGCTGGATGCCATGGTGACATAGACTTGCTGTATCCCGCAGAATACCTAGCCATGCTAAATTTCAACGGCTTACCTCCACATCAGCTAACGCTTAAGGTCAATGCTCCTGTAATACTTATACGTAACATCAACCAGACATCTGGACTATGCAATGGCATAAGAATGATAATTACCCAACTATTATCAAGGGTCATTGAGGCACAAATAATGACGGGAACGGCAATAAGACGTCGTGTGTATATACCACGTATCACGTTAACACATACGGATAAACAACTCCCATTTACTTTCAAAAGAAAACAATTTCCGTTAACACTTTGTTACGCAATGACAATAAACAAAAGCCAAGGTCAATCATTAAACAAAATCGGTGTGTATCTTCCTGAGCCTGTATTCGGTCATGGTCAACTCTACGTAGCACTTTCACGAGCAACATCTCCACGATCACTGAAAATCTTAAGTATCTCAAAGGAAAGTCAGGCTCCAAATTCTACAAAAAACATAGTATACTCTGACTTCCTAAAAGAAATAGATGATACCATAGCCAATAATTAAAAACTTCAAACTACTCATACCAACACATGCTTATTACTAAACTTTTTGTACTTACAGTAGACTGTTTTGTTAAAGAGCTAATAACTATAGGCATTAGCTTTAAACTAAGCTCTCTTGCATTTTCTTTTTTAATGACCTATACCATAGGTACATTCATCTTTTCTACATAAGTAATGTTTCCTTTTTAAAATCAAAATAATGACCATTAATTTTCAATAACATTTTCCAGGCAGTAACGAATGTATTACATTAGTAAGGTTAAACCAAAAGAAGAACCCGTACCAGTGCATATAAAAGCCCCTCAAAAAGTGAAAGACAAAAATGTTAGGTCAGTCCAAATCATAGACAATGGTCTAAGATGTATGCTACCTTTTTCTAGAAAAACGTATACGTTATCCAAGAAACACATACTGTTAGTTTCATTTCGTACAAACAAGCTAATACTACTTTCAAGGTTGCAAAAGGCGCTAGGCGCTAGGCGGGCGGTGAGGTCCAGCCTAGGGACTAGTCGGGACTAGTCGGGACTAGGCGAAAATTAGGCGGAATTAGGCGTTTTGGTATTTTATACGTATTTTATATATATACACACAAATTTAGGTGTTTTTTGAAAATATGTTAAGATATATACACATAATACTAAAAAAAACTTAGATATATACACATAATACTAAAAAATACTTAGAAATTTAATAAAAAAATTAAAAAAAATTAAAAAAAATCACCGCCTAGGCCCGCCTAGGACCGCCTAGGCCCGCCTAATGGCCGCCTAGGCCCGCCTAATGGCCGCCTAATGCCCAAAACGCCTAGATCTCCGACTAGGGCCTAATTCCGATTTTCTTCACCGCCTAGCGCCTAGGCGCCGCCTAGGCGGCCGCCTAGGCCGATTTTTGCAACATTGACTACTTTCAACTTATCACAGGGTGGTACAATAAAAGCAGTAGATGATCCAAAGAATGAGGCGGCTCTTGATATACGTTGCAAGAAAAGCTCGAAAAACTTGGAAATACAACTTCTGACCATTGGCAGGTAAAATCAAACCCCACTTCAATTATATCAACAATCGCAATACTAGCCAATAGACTTGCACGAATACATTTACAGATTATATAGGGCGTGTTGAAGTAGTATCACCTTCGTTAGTAATAGGAGGCAAAAGAATTTAAAAAGGTTAAACCACAAGATGAATGGTAGGAAACTTATATTACTATAGAAGATTTATAGTACTATTCTGACTCCTCCATAATAATATTCTGCCACAGTATAAACGTAATATAAATCACCTTCTGCTTGAAGGCATTGTTTCCATATGCCGAAAAAACAGCAATGGGCTAGCTGTTGTAGGTAAGTTGCAATGCACTTTACCCATTTGCCTTTTAGCATAGAATACACATACATGTTTACTTGGCTCCCTTTGCCTTATCTAGCAGAAAAGGGCTATTTTCCTGCTCGAGTCATAACTGGGGTCTACCAATGCAATCACCACCCAACAACTCCAGACTTGCAAATATACGTCAGACAAGTAAGCA
Source organism: Ambrosia x helenae (assembly GCA_030844895.1). Lineage (NCBI taxonomy): Eukaryota > Viridiplantae > Streptophyta > Magnoliopsida > Asterales > Asteraceae > Ambrosia > Ambrosia x helenae. Next base: position 10,555 of record JAUTDX010006515.1, read on the forward strand.
CCTAAAAAAAACCAAATGTAACAAGAATAGGCAAAAGTCTTTATTTGTAGCAAATTATTGGCAGGTAATCTTTGTTGTTTTTGGAGTAGATAGTTAAGCAATGCAGGGGACAAAGTCCTAATCCAGCCATTTAGCATTCTGCTATCACATATAAATATACATGTTGATGATTTTTTTTTTTCTTTCTACAGATACAGTCAACTGCCAAGATCTGTAACAGTTGGACAAAGCAAGCCGATCCTTCCAATTGCCAAGATGAAAATGAAACCAGCACCAACTGGAACAACGACCACTCGATTAGGCACAACATCAGATTTTGAAGCAATGATATCACCAGTGCCTATACCAGCTGCAACACTATACTTTTTGATAGTTACATAAAAGCAAGTAGTATATAAATCATATTTCCTAGATTGTCGTCTAAACAAATTACGATATACTGAGTTTGCTACATCATATAAATCAATCGAAACAAACTAAAAGATGATAACAATGCTCCGCCGCCGCAACGCGCGGCGGGCAAAATCCTAGTTTGATCCTAATTTCCTATGGTATACATCACAAAAGGGTATGTTTGGTTATGTAGCAATACTAAACAATTATCACGATGTTGATCTTTCATCTATCTATCTATCTACCTAATCCGATGAATAATAATGCAAGATCCTTTTGTTTTCAACACTAGATTCCAAATTCACATATTGTTAAAACTCTTATTTTAAATAGCTTAATCATAGCAGTTACTAGTTGTCAATTATGGCGACCACATTGCTCATGTTTTTCTTTCCTTTCATCATACTTTGCTACTTCTTCATCCAAATCCATAGGAAAAAACCAACAACCAATCACAACCTGCCACCTGGAACCTTCGGATGGCCGTTTTTTTTTCGGCGAAACCATAGAGTTCCTTCGTACACAAAAACAAGGAATCCCAGAGAAGTTCGTTAGAGATAGAATAGAAAGATATGGAAGTCCTCTAGTGTTCAAAACATCATTGCTCGGCCACCATATGGCCGTCTTCTGCGGTCCTGAAGGGAACAAATACTTGTTTGGAAACGAGACAAAGTTGTGGCTTCGTGGTGGCCGGAATCAATAAGGATGTTCGGTAAATGCTTGAATACAAGCCGTGGAGATGAAGCCAAATGGTTGAGGAAGATGATGCTACCTCATTTAGGTCCTGATGCTTTATCGAATCGGTTTTACTGGTACCATTGATATAATAACTCGTCTCCATATCCAGAATCAATGGGAAGGTACATATATGTATCGAGTTTAGACCAAGCATAAGCTAACGTTATCCAGTCGAGGCTCAAGCTTGAGCATAAGCTTGAGCCCACAAAACAACAACCAATCTATCTAATAGTTATATGTGTAAAGTGATAGCACTAGTTTAGCCGGCTGGCTAAAGGAGCCGGCTCTATCCTAGCCAACATAGAAAACTGAGACTCCTCTTTTTCAGTGTCGGCTAATACATAAACGGATCCTTTAGCATGTCGGCTAAAATAGAGTCAACAATTTACACGTGTCATTATTGGATTTGTGGAATCCTCTTTTTTGTGCCGGCTAACATAATGCCGACTCCTTAACCCTGTCAGCTAAAGATTTAGCCCTTCTTTTTATGTGACAGCTAAGAGTCGCCTTCTTTAGCCCACCGACTAAACTAGAGCCGGCACTTTACATTTGTAATTATTTATGAAATTTTTTGTTGTGAAGGTAGGAGTGAGGTGAAAGTTTTCGACACGGTGAAACCACACTTATTCGAGCTTGCGTGTCGTCTGTTTCTAAGCCTCGACGATCCAAAAACTGTTGCAGAACTAGGATCTTTATTCAACACTTTCCTAAAGGGGCTCGGGGAGCTGCCTATCGATATCCCAGGGACATGCTTCTATCGAGCTAAAAGAGCAACAAATGCTATTAAAAAACAACTAATCATGATCATCAACCAAAGGAAATTGGACTTACAACAACAAAATGCATCATCTTTTGAAGACCTTTTGTCACATTTGCTTCTATCTTCAGATGGAAATGGTCAGTTTCTATCCGAAATGGAGATTGCAAATAACATATTGTTGCTACTCTTTGCCGGACACGACACTTCTGCTGTCTCCATAACATTACTCATGAAGAGTCTTGCAGAACACCCTGACGTTTACAAAAACGTGTTGAAAGGTCGCTTTTGCTCTATACATACATATAGAATTATATCATTGTTCAAATTTTTGAATCCATGTATGTACTAATGATGGATTTTATATCAATGCCATTAGAGCAATTGGACATTTTGGGGGGGAAAGCGCCCGGTGAAGTGCTAAATTGGGAGGACATACAGAAGATGAGATACTCCTGGAATGTAGTATGTGAAGTACTCAGATTAAATCCGCCTGTGATTGGAGCTTTTCGCGAGGCCCTAGTGGATTTTGAGTATGCGGGTTATACAATCCCCAAAGGATGGAAGGTAAACCAGTTTAGGGTCTATTTGAGTTGTGGTATTATCTTAAATGGGTCAAACGAGTAACGTTTTTAACCAAGAGTTAAACGGGTCAAATGGGTTGACAGTTCCAAACCTAAATCTAATCCATACAAGTACACAACCTCTTAAATCATTTTATTTGAATATTTATAAAAGTAACAAAATGTGAAGGGTCAACTAGGCCCGGCCCGAATTGTTTTGACCCGTACCACAAAGTAGCCCTACCAGCCCTATGTAAGTTTTTTGTCTGCTTTCCAGATAATTTGGAGTGCAGTCATGACACATAAGGAAGAGGATAACTTCCCAGATGTTACCAAGTTTGATCCTTCAAGATTTGAAGGAACAGGACCGATACCATTCACCTATGTTCCGTTTGGAGGCGGTCCGAGGATGTGTTTAGGGAAAGAACTAGCCCGTGTGCAAATACTTGTGTTCCTACACAACATTGTGACTAAGTTTAAGTGGGACCTACTAATTCCTAATGAGAAAATCGAGTACGATCCTTTGGCTACCCCAGTGAAAGGGACTACCAATTCGACTCCATCCTCATCAAGTTTGAAGATTTTCTATCATGTATGTATCAGTTTGGCTATGTATCAAAGATAAACAATTATTAAATATTAATTATACTTGTTTAGCTTCAGCATAGTTGAGCAAAATATATATATATATATATAGGGATCGGTTCAAATACAAAGTTTAAAATCGTGCGAAGGCTGCGAAGGCTTCTACCCGCGTTTTCTTGAAGGGTACTATCGTCATTTTACTCGAGATTTTAAACCCATATCTTTTATAAAAGGATCAGAGATTCAAATTCTTATTTAGTCGGTATTAGATTTTGAAATCAGTATAAATATTGATCATAATTCACACGATCAATCATAATTCAGTTCATTCAATCATAAATCAGTTCATTCTCTTTCGATTATATCTCCAAACGATTTTCTCTTATTCATTCATCAAAGATGGCTAATAACGATTGTCCAGGTATGATTTTTGAGCTATCTGTTACGTAATGTTTTTCGATCGATTTCTTTTAAAGATTTCGTTTCTGTTATTAGAATTAGAATGAAATTCAGCCTTTTATATTGATTGTTCGTTTGTTTTTCTATTTATGAAAGCATTACGTTATTTTGTTATTAAATTCATCTTTTTTATTAATTTCTTGGATTCATGATAGTATTTACGTTGTTTTTTTTTGTGTTTTTGTTTGTTTCATATCACAATGTCACAATTTTACGTGTTATTAAATTCATCTTTTTTGTTTCATATCTTACTGTGTTTTTCAATATTTTATTACGTGATTTACAGGTTTTGAATTAATGTTTAACATGATTTATGCTGATTAGGCCAATATTATTACGTTTTATTGTTTCTTTATTATAGTTATTCTTATTAGTTCAATAAGTTACTATAATTTCATTACGTTATTATATTTATTCTTATTAGGCATTATATTACTGTGTTTTCAGTTTTTATTACGTGATTTTTTATTACGTAATTTCATTTTACGTTATTATATTTATGATTTTATTAAGCCATTATGTTACTGTATTTTTTAATAGTTATTACGTGATTTTCAGGTTTTATTTTCAATGACATAGCTGAAAGTAGTTCTACTCAGGCTGTTTCAACAGTTTATAAGCCACAAGTTGCAGCTTCTATGACACCATCAGTTGATATGGTATTTCCATCTATTGATCATGCGTTTGAGTTTTATGTAACATATGCAAAAAATGCTGGATTTAGTGTTCGAAAAGGAGGTGATTACAAACATGGTGAGATTCTTAAGTTTAAGTACTTTGTTTGTTCAAAGGAAGGATTCAAAACTTGTAAAGCGTTTGATAGTCTTGAAAAGGGTAAAAGTAGGAATAAGCCGTCGCAGAGAACAGGTTGTAATGCTCATATAGCTTTTTCGTCAAAGGATGGACAGAATTTTAAAGTTTTCAGATTTGTTGAGGAGCATAACCATTACTTGGTTTCTCCAGAAGATATGCAATTTCTTCCATCATCACGTAATTTGACATATCAACAAATGCAAGTGTTATGCAATATGTCCAAAGTAAACATGGGTCCTGTTAAGGCTTTTAATGTAATGAGGACGATTTATGGTGGTTTTGAACAAGTGGGTGCTACTGCTGCAGATTTCAAAAATTTTAAAAGGGATTTGAACTTATATATTGGCGAGTATGATGCTGATATGGTCGTTAATATGCTGCAGAAGAAGAAAGAGTTTCTTCCTGATTTTTATTTTGAGTATAGTCATGACACTAAACGACAGTTAACTGGTTTATTTTGGGCTGATGAGCATGCAAGAAGAAGTTATAAAGTTTTTGGTGATGTTGTTTCATTCGATGCTACTTTCAATTCTAACAAGTAAGTTTATTACGTAATTATTTTATTCATTTTACGTAATTATTTCAGTTTAATTAATTTATTTTTTATTTGCTTTTTTAGATACAAGATGGTATTTGTTCCATTTACCGGTATCGATAATCACTGCAACAATATAACTCTTGGTGCTGGATTGCTGAGTTCAGAGACAATTGAATCTTACTCATGGCTGTTAACTTGTTTCAAGAGTTGTTTTGGTAAAGAACCGCGTGTTGTAGTTACCGATCAAGATCCTGCTATTAAACAAGCCGTTGCATCAGTTTTACCTAATAGTAGGCATAGATTGTGCATGTGGCACATCATGAAAAAGGTTGCTGATAAGGTATGTCATTTTTGTATGTTACGTAATTTTCAAGGCTTTATTACGTGATTATTTTATGCTATGATTTTTGATTTTGTGTATGTTACGTGATTTCAAGTTTTTTTGTTACGTGATTTTTAACAATATCTGTTTTGTTTTTTTATAGGTTGGTACTGCATTATGCAACAATGATGATTTTAAACAGCGTATCTGCGACATTGTTTGGACAGATTCTATTTCCCCAGAAGAGTTTGAGAAGGGATGGGAGCAACTTGTTTTTGATTTTAATCTGTTTTATCATGACTGGTTGTGTGACATTTATTCAAATAGAGCAATGTGGATTCCTGCTTTTTATCGCGATGAGGCAATGTCAGGTCTTATGCGTACTACTTCAAGATCTGAATGTGAAAATCATTTCTTTGGTCAAGTTTCCAATGCTCAATTAACGCTTCTTGAGTTTATTAGTCATTTTGATACTGCCATGGAATCCCAAAGGTATACTCATAGGAAAAATGATCATGAGACGAGGTATAAAACACCGGATTTTTGGACTGATTATCCTATTGAGGTGCAAGCTGCGAAAATATATACAAGAAGTATTTTCTTTGATGTCCAAGAAGAAATTTACGGAGCTGTGCATAAATGCATAAATGTCTTTCTTTCATATGAAGGAGATATAGGGACGTTTCGAATAAAAGATCGTTCTGCGTATGGTGACGGTTTGATAGAGGTATTTTTTATGTTACGTAATTTTTTACATATCAATGTAACAGACATTACGTAATTATGTGTTTCATTAGTTTTCACATTTCATATACCTCATTACGTGGTTATTTGTTTTCATTACGTAATTTACTTTTTATGGAGATCTTTTTTGTATTGCAGGTTAAATTTAACCTTGAAGATTTGACAATTTTATGTCCTTGCAAGCGTTTTGAGCGATATGGGTTATTGTGTCGACATGCTTTTTCAGTTTTAAGGTTGTGTGGTATAAATGAAATTCCTAGCAGATACATTCTTGATCGCTGGAGGAGTGATGTTATTTGCAATAGTCCCTCTCGGTCGAGCTTGTCGTTGGTGATGCATAATGATGAAAATGGAGATCATCAAAGTGTCAATGATGTTGTTCGTGATATAATGCAGTCGAGTGAGTATATAGTTAATAAGTTGATTACTGATTTTGAAAAGTTGAAGCTGTTTAGAGACGAGCTAAAAGCGATGAAAGAGAAGACAGATGAAGCTGGTATTCAGAGGATATCAGCCAAGAAGAAAGAAATTATTCAAGCTATTATTGGGGCTCCACATCAAACTGAGGCTGCTGTTCGTGTCCCTCATGGTATTAGGAATAAGGGTTGTGGGTCACGCAAAAGGTTTAAATCAAAACGTGAACAAGCGATTAGTCGTGCAGGAAAGAGATCAAGAAATTGCAAAGTATGTGGGGGTAGTGGTCATGATAGGCGTACCTGTGATGTTCTTAAAGGGACTGTAACAGCCAACAACAAAGGGAAAGGACCCGTCAATGAAGCAGATGCGGAAAATAGTTCAGATTCGGATTATGAAGCTGGCGATGATTGATTATGTTTTTTTGTTAAATTTGACATTGAAACATTTCATTACGTGATTTTTTTTTACACAGATGGGTTTTTGCATTTCATTACGTAATTGTGTTCACTTGTTACGTAATTGTGTTCACTTGTTACGTAATTGTGTTCACTTGTTACGTAATTGTATCATTGCATAATCATTCACATATAACCATTACTTCACATTTTTTTTGACATGTTACGTAATTTTATGTTTAGCTAACCATTATCAGTATCATACATGATTAACATATAATCAGAACATACATAATCATTCATACCATCATTCATATAATGTAGTAACTGATAAGCAAAATGTTAAATTGTATCATACCATACAAAAACCAAATGTTAAATTGTATCATGACATTACGACACTGGACACTAAAACTAGTCAAACATGTTCATTTTGTCTTTTCACAAGAGTTTTGAACAGGTTCTGCTTGTACTTCGCTTTTTCACTGTATTCCTTTTGATGAAATTCCCTTGCCAGACGATCAATTAAATCTTTATTTTTGTTGGCATCGGAGAGTAGGATTTTTGCTAGATATTTGTAGCGAAGGTCATCAATCTGCATTTGTTGACCTGGACCCTCTTTTTGAAATTCACTGACCCATTTTTTCTTATACGTGCTCATGAAAGTCTCCATGTGCCTCATTGTGAACACCCCACAATCGATTTTGTTTTGTGCTGTTCTCCATTCCATTTGAACCCTTACTGGTTTTTTGCTAACCATTTTCGGAAGTAATGGGGTGTCCATTAACCATCATGTAGTTGCACAGAGCTTCTTTCTGCATACATTACGTAATTTACCATAAGCATTACGTAATTACTTAACATCAAAATAATATTAAGTAAAAGTATTTTTTTTACCAGTGGCAGTATGATGTTGTCGTATTTGCTATTATCTCCAAGCTTGCTGTTGTCCAATATTTCTATCTTCGGTGTCTTCATGTTGAAACATATTACATATATGTGGTCCGAAGATACGATGGGCATGAACAACAAATCCACCTCATTGAGTGATTTTATTTCATTTTTGTTAAGTGCAATATTTAAGTTCTCCGTCATGGTGTCCATTCGTTTTAAATCATCATATTCAGGCTTGAAGTACTCAATCGGCTGCAAATTTAGCATTCATTACGTAATTTAGCATAACCATTACGTGATTATAATTTATGTATTACTCGAAAAAGCTAAGGAGCATACCACAATATTTGTTTGAACAAACAACCTAAATGGTGAACCTGGAGCTTTTTTCTTCTCATCGTGGTTCAGCACATGCGTCCATGCATCCAAAACATTAGATGATAATGTTATTCCAGGGTATAAGCATTCAAATACTACTTTGAAGAATGGAGTTCCATCTTCTGGCTCGAATACAATATCACTGCGGAAGATAAGTTTTTAATACACATTATGTAATTTTTTGTACTGAAAATATTCATTACGTAATTATTCTAACAACAAATTAATTAATATAAGATTTTCTTACTGTGTTTCCTCTGTTGCTGCAAATATATACTGTGCAACTATGTTTTCATCCTCAGTGATCTTGTTTTTCATTACCACCTGCCGTTGAATGTAAGGAGACTTCAGAGGTTCAGTCAACATCCTTCCTCTTTTTGCACGTTCAACTTGTTTCTCGATTATGGGTGACTGCAGTGACTGAGTAAACACTAGTCTTCCTACTGTTTTTGGTGTTTCGACATCATCTTGAGAGGTTTGTAGGAATGGTAGATTTGGAATTGCATCTGTAGGTGCATCATCTTGGGAGAGATGCAGATCGAAACTTGGTCCTTCATAGCTTTCATTCGGTATTTCTTCTACTTTGTCTGCATCCAATGTTCCTTTCTTTGATGAACCGGTCTCGATTTCTTTTCCTTTCCTAGATTTTTCTTCAATCTCATTCAATTCTTTCAAGAATTGCGAACTGGCAGCTTCGGATGATGTTTGTGTGGCTGAAGTTTGCAAAGCTGAATTCTTTTCTTCTTTTTCTGCCTCTGATGTTCCTTTTTTTGATGCATCATCTTTCTCGATTTCTTTTCCTTTTTTAGATTTTTCTTCAAGCTCATTCAAGTCTTTTAAGAATTGCGAACTCACAACTTCGGATGAGGTTTGTGTTGTTGAAGTTTTCAAAGCTGCATTGTTTTCTGTTTTTTCGACTGCATTGATCATTTCAGCAACCATAGTTGTGCTGTCACTCTCTAGGTTTGTTGTTGCATCTTTCAAAGCATCCATTATGTCTTTGCTGAGCTTTTCTCTCGTGGGTTGTTTATCAGACATCTCATTACCTGTTTTCAATTAAATGTATATATAGATCAATATAAGTTTCAATTAATTGGATAAATAAGCATTCTTTTTGTAACTATGCATTACGTTATTTTTACCTTCTTTCATAGCTTCTTTCTTTTTTGTTTCTTCAAATTCTTCAGTTGCGGCAATTAAGGCATTTATCATTCCTGTGCTAACACTCTGTGAAGTTGTTGCCTTTTCATTCAAATCTTTTTTTTCACCTGTAATTACGTATTCTGATCATTAATAAGTTTTGACAAATATTGTGTTACGTGATTTTATTTACCTTCTAGTGTTTCAGCTGCAATCACTATTGCGTCTAGCATCCCTGTGCTAACACTTTGTGATGTGGCTTGCTTTTGTTTCTGGTTTTCCTTTTCACCTGCAACTACGAATATACTTTTTTGATATCCATTACGTAATTTTTAACTAACTTCTTTTATCATTTAAATATACATTACGTAATTTTTACCTTCTATGTTTTCTTCATTACTTGATTTGTAACTTGATACCCATGATTTCCATTTTCTTTGCTTCTCACGTATAAGGTTGCTGTCTAAAAAATTTGAAGTGGCTTCTTCAAAAATTTCATCTATTTCAGCAACATATGTTTCAAACTTCTCCATTTTGTATTCTATCTTTGAAAGCCATTCCTGCAAACAACATGTGAATAAATTACATGATTTTTTATATTATAATAAATTACAGTTACTTACATTCTCATCAACTGGGTAAGGACTTTTGTTTTTCTTCTTTCCGATTGTCTTTATCCTTGTCGACCCTCTTATGCTCTCATCTGTTGACTTTTGAGTTGCAACTTTTTGTATCTTTGGTGTTGTTGTTGCCTCATCTATGGTAATCTTTTGATTATTGTTTTCATCATTTGCATCACCAGCCTGCAAACATTACGTGATTTTTTAAAATTCTTTATACATATGCATGTTACGTAATTTTATACAGTTATTGCACTTACATTAGGAACTTCTGGAGTGTTGTAATTTTCCAAGAATTCATCAATGTCAGATAGTGATTTTGTTGTTTCATAGACATTGTTGAATTCTTCTGAATTTATCATGATTTGTTGCTCAACAATCATTTCCTGTTCATCATGCTGAATTAATGCATCTTCATTTCCAGCTTCTTTCTTACCATCTTCTTCCATGTTTTCTGCATCATCTTCATCATCTCCAGCAGCTTCATTTCCACCATCATCTTCATCATCTCCAGCAGCTTGATTTCCACCATCATCTTCTTCATTCTCATCATCATTTCCTTCTTCATTCTCATCATCATCTTCGTCAGTTGAATATGGCCCATTGTCATACAAATGTTGATCAATGTCCATCAAATTCTCGGTGCTAATGTAGTTAAGTGCTGGTGTTTGTGCTGTCTCAGGAGCATGAGATAACCTTTGTTCATGTGTATAAAGTAGCTGTAATGTGAATAAAGTTAACATTTGTTCATTACGTAATTATCAAGAACACATTACGTAATTTATGAGTAAAAAAAATACCGCAAGAAAAGCCAAAGGTCCATTATATGCTTCTGTTCCATTCCAACTTGCCTTCGTTCTTTTGAGACAGAAAATTAAGTACTCACACCAATTCAAATTTTTGATTGATTTTTCATCTGGCACTCCTTTCAAGAACATTTGATTCACTGTTGAACTTTTTGTTACTTGCCCAAATATAGAGTTGTAAAGTACAAGGAAGTTCAACTTGAAAATCCAGTCTCCCCTTTTGCTTTGAAGTATTTTATTCTTCACATCTGTCAGTAAAATCTTGTTATGTTCAAACTGGGACTTCCATACAGTAAGTGTGTTAGATGAACCCTTCCTTGGTTTGTTCTTTTCATTTACTTTCTGGTTACCCATTGGGACACCAAGGACTTGTTGTACTTGAGAGGCTGTTACTTGAATGATGTGGTGTCCTATTTGCAACTCATCTCTTCTATCATCATAATTAACCAATAACCATCTCCCTAATTTTGTTGGCACTGTTTTAACGTTAATTGATGTAAAAGCTTCAAATCCCATTTGTTTAAGTGCTTTTTTCTGTGCACTTGATAAGCTTGCCATCGCCTCAGTCAAGTTATTAACAGTGTTCCTCACCTGTAGTTTTATATTTGAGTATAAAACAAACTGTTTTCTTGGTGGTGAATTTTGTGGGTGTTCTTGCGCATCAACAAAATCGTCGTCAACAACTGCGTCAAGAACTGCAGGCTTTTCTTGATAGTTCACTGCGTTATTATCAAAAGTTATAATTACGTAACAATGACATAATCATTTATAATTACGTAATAATGACAGAATAACTAGATTTCCCATTACCAAAATAACGTAACAAACACATAATGATCATTACCAAAATAACGTAACAAAGACATAATCATTTATAGTTCTATTTATAAAATTACGTAACACAGACATAATGAAAGAATAACTAGATTTCCTATTACCAAAATAACGTAACAAACACATAATCATCATATTCTATAGCCAGAATCATTACAAATCATTACCAAAATAACGTAACAAAGACATAATCATTTATAGTTCTATTTATAAAATTACGTAACACAGACATAATCATTTATAGTTCTAAAATAACATAATTACTACTAATTTTCATTTACCAAAATTGCGTAATAATGACAGATAATTATATTTCCCATTACCAAAATAACGTAACAAACACATAATCATCATATTCTATAGCAAGAATCATTACAAATTTCATTACCAAAATAACGTAACAAAGACATAAAATTACGTAACACAGACATACTATTTGCATTACTAAAATAACATAATCACTACTAATTTTCATTACAAAAATTGCGTAATAATGACAAAATCGTAATGTACCAAACAAAAATACGTAATATTTGTACCAAATAACTTAATGTAAAGTAATGTACCATTTTTGTTTGTGTTTGCTGGCCTGTCATGGTTTGCTTTACTTCTTCTCTCTGATTTGTCAGTTTTATTGGTCGTTTTCGCAATTTTGCTAGGGCCTGATAATTACAAATACGTATTTTAGTAAAATTTCACAAAGAATTAACAATATTAATTAACGTAATACTTATTTACCTTCATCATTGTCGTTCTTTTCAGTCTCAGACTCTGTTCCTCTCTTTCTTCCTGTAACATGCATAATGTAAGTTTATTATATAGTTTTCAATGTAAAATTTGGTACAGAATAACGTAATGTACTTACTTTCGTATACGTTTGAGTATTTCATGGTTAATCTTTCGTAGAAATGGAGTTTATTGATGATTTTAAGTAGGGTTTTCAGAGTTTATTGTGTAATTTTGGGGAGAAATTATGTGATTAATGAGAGAAGGAACGGTCTCTTATAATTTGATTGTAGAAAAATTGACGAAAATACCCTCATTAACTGTCTAATCTCTCACTTATTTACGAAACTGCCACCGCGTAACTTTTTAATTAATGACGTAAGATTGTTGGTTGATCGACGGCTGGGATTACTTCGCAGCCTTCGCACGTTGGGTGGACTTTGTAGGATAACCGCCCCCTATATATATATATATATATATATATTTTTATTGGTTGACCCATACCCATCCTGACCCAAGACTAATCATCTAGACTTTATTATTATAATATAACTACGTTAGACCAGTAAGTTTTTTTAACAGCGAAGGCCTAGACACCCATGATCACCCTTGCAAATAGTTCACCATTCCGCCCGTGAAAACCCTCTAGCTCAACCGGGAACAAAATTTGTCACGGGCGAGAATCCCACCCTTGACCTCCCATTTGGAAATTCATGGGACTACCACTCAAACAGAAGGCTCCGTTGTAGACCAAATACCCTTATTCATATTTATCTTGACTTCTATATAAAAACAAAACACCTTTGTTTATATTTTCCATCAGAGAGACCAGATCAAAACCAAAAGTCGATAATCAAGATGTTGATCTTCCATCTAATCCAATGTATGACACAAGATGCCAATTCGCATACGTTTGAAACGTTATTTAAATAATGTTCTCAGCCGTTCAAAACCAACAATAAAACACAACAGTATCTAAATCAAACCTCAATTAAATACCTTCAGCCATGTCTAACAACTTCATACCAGTCATCAATGGTGCCCACTTTGCTCACTCTTTTCTTCATCTTCAATATTGTTGCATGCATATTTTTTTTCCTTCAAATCCGTCGTAAAAACCATGCAACCAATCACAACCTGCCACCTGGAACCTTCGGGTGGCCATTTATAGGCGAAACACTAGAATTCATTCACTCACAAACCAATGGAACCCCAGAGAGGTTTGTGAGGGACAGAATTAAGAAATATGGAAGTCCTCTAGTTTTTAAAAACATCGTTACTGGGACACTGTACAGCGGTGTTATGTGGACCTGAAGGGAACAAGTTTTTGTTTGGAAATGAGAACAAACTGGTGGCGTTGTGGTTGCCTGAAGCGGTTGGAAGGTTGTTTGGTAAATGTTTGAATACAAGCTGTGGAGATGAAGCTAAATGGTTAAGGAAGACAATGGTAACATGTTTAGGTCCTGTGCTTTGTCTAGTCGGTTACTGTGTTGCTATGGATGTAATGACTCGACTTTCATATCAAAAACCAGTGGGAAGGTATCATTATGTTAAATTCGGTTTATAATACTAGTTGTTTCAGTAGTATTGTCATTGACATAGTCACATGAATCGCGGTACGCTCCGGTTCGTGGTACGAAAACGGGTTACGCGGTTCGTGCATTTTTTAAAATTCGGTACGAAGAGGGTAGGTTCATTCGCGTTCACCAATTCGGTACGCGGTACTGTGTACCCTATAAGTTGGCACGTCGTATCGTATATAAACATTATACAATATTTTTTTTTTTCCAATAACTCCAATAAACATTTCATAATCACAATTGGCTGATAAATATTATCGTATGCTTTGTGATCGATGCTTGTTTGGTATTTATAAGGAAATAGTAATATGACCCGGCGGGCGATGACGCCTGCACCGACCTGGTACCGTTAAAAAATATCGAGTTGATTAGTTTAAGCGTTGTTACTCATATCAAACATATGTTTCGACGTACTCGGTTCCAATTCAATGTAACCTATATAAGCATTGCAGTTAAAGCAAAACGTAAAGTTAATCTAAGTTAATACCGTTTAGTTATATCATAACGTCATAAAGCGTATTATGTTTGATTTGACTAACATATATAAATTAGCACAAAAACGTGTTATATATTGAGCTGACTTGTTTCTCAAAAAATATAGTTTTCGTCTAAACATAAATCAACTTGAATTTATTCTAACATGTACATAAAATACGCATGTAAAAAGTATTTTTTTTTTTTTAAGTAAAGGAATAACATGGATATAACTCAAAACTTCATAAACTCAAAGAGATCAACGACAAAATACTTTTCTAAAAAAAAATTAGTGAAAAAAATGAGAAAAAAGGGTTAAAAGCGTATACTATATATGATATGATATTATGATATGTTATAAGGGTTAAGTTGGAAATTATAAACTTGTAAAAACGTGGACTAAAATTGTCATCGTGTAAAACTTAGATCAAAGCAAACTCAAGGGACTATTTTAAAATTGATGAAAGCTTGGGGTTATAAATGGAATGTCATCACCGACATTACAATTTAATAGATAGATAATACTAGACTCTTCATTTGCTATGGTAAGCACATAGTCACCATAATTGCAGCAGATTTCGAAGCTTTTATAAATTCCGATTCGCGAATCGGAGTGAATCTAGACAGCGAATTCGGCAATCCGGTACGCGAATCCGTGATCTTTGGTTCGAAATTCTACACAACCGCGTACGCTCAATTCTTCGAATCAGATCGCGAACCCTAGGCGAACGGGTCGCGTGTACACAGTTAAATAGTAGCGAATCCTGTGACTATGGTCATTGACTTCATCTAAAACAATTAACTTTGGAATAATAACACATATAAAGGTTTTTTTTACAACATGATAATGTTCAATAAAAAGTGTTAAATGTGTATACATAATTATATATAAAATCTATACACACACGTGTGTACTCGGGTAAAAAAACAGGAAGGTTATTGTTTGAAAATTTAGGACAGTTTTTGAAACAAATACTCACTATCATTTACTTCAGTTTGATTTGTTACATGTTACATCATAAAAAGGTAAGATTTGTTGTTGTGAAGGTAGGAGTAAGGTGATAGTTTTCGACACAGTGAAACCATACTTATTTGAGCTAGCATGTCGTCTGTTTCTAAGCCTCGATGATCCAAGACATGTTGCAGAACTTGGATCTTTATTCAACACTTTCCTAAAAGGGCTTGGGTCACTGCCTGTAGATATCCCCAGGGACACAGTTTTACAGGGGTAAAAGAGCAGCAGTTGCTATTAAAAAGAAACTAATCATGATCATCAACCAAAGGAAACTGTTACTAAAACAAGAAAAATGCATCATCTTTTGAGGACCTTTTGTCACATTTGCTTCTATCTTCAGATGAAAATGGGCGGTTTTTATCCGAAATGGAGATTGCAAATAACATATTATTGATCCTCTTTGCCGGACACGACACCTCTGCTGTCTCCATACGTTACTCATGAAGTGTCTTGGAGAACACCCAGACGTTTACAAAAACGTGTTGAAAGGTATTTTTTGCTCTATATATACATAAATACCATACATATATATATTTACATAGTTTCAAGATTTTTAATCCATATAAGTGAATAATGATGGGTTTTTATATGAATGCCATTAGAGCAATTGGGCATTTTGGAGGGAAAGCGCCTAATGAAGTTCTCTAAACTGGGAAGACATACAGAAGATGAAATACTCATGGAACTAGTATGTGAAGTGCTCAGGTTATTTCCACCTGTGATTGGATCTTTTCGGGAGGGCCCTGGTGGATTTTGAGTACGCAGGTTTACACAATTCCCAAAGGATGGAAGGTAAACCAATTTACGGGTTGTTCATGGCTTGTGTTTTATCTCAAATGAGTCAAATCAATTAACATTTATAACCAAGAGTAAAACGGGGTCAAACGGGTTGAAGGTGATCTAAACCAACCTTTGATGATTAAATCATCACAATCATCATACTGTTTTTGTGATCATAGTAGAAAATAAGACAAAAATGTTTGCGGATCAAACCTGGCCGCGCCTGTTTTGACCTGTACCACCAGATAACTTCGTTACCATGATAGCCCATCTTACTTGCTCTAGCTATACATAAGCTTTTGTGTGCTTCTTGACTGTGTGTTCATATTTGAATTCCAGTTAATGTGTGATGTGTGCAGTGCACCCATGACACAAAAGGAAGAAGATAGCTTCCCATATGCTACCAACTTTGATCCTTCAAGATTTGAAGGAAAGGGACCCACGCCATTCACCTATGTTCCGTTTGGAGGCGGTGGTCCTAGGATGTGTTTAGGGAAAGAAGTAGCCCGTGTGCAAATACTTGTGTTCGTACACAACATTGTGACCAAGTTTAAGTGGGACCTACTAATTCCCGACGAGAAAATAGAGTACATTCCTTTGGCTACCCCGGTAAAAGGACTCCCAATTCGACTTTATCCTCATCAAGTTTGAAGATTTTCTATCAAGTATGTATCCCTTTGGTTGTGTATCAATGCCAAACAAATAATATTATATTATTTATACTTGTTTAACTTCTGCATAGTTGAGCAAAAAAATAAAAAACAACGTATTCTATCAACAAAAAACCTGTGGGCTTTTGATTCGGCTCAGTCCACACTTACACAAGTTGATTTTACTTTTTGTTGAATCCAAACAATGATTTAATGGCATTTAAAGCGTTCTCGTTGATAAATGATTCGTCATATTGTTTAATCAGGGGCTCAAACTGCTCAGATTTCCTTAAATTCTCTAGATCAGGGTCAGTACGGATCCGCTGAAATGTTAGTAATAGTTGTTAAAAGCTTGTTAACCGCGAAAGAAAACAAAAAAACAGTTATGTGTAGTACTTAAAATCTTCAAATCCTGCTTGCAAAGCATCTTTTAGAGCAGAAATTCCGGCTTGTATCTGTCATTTGCATATAAAATAATGAGCAGGGTTCTAGCTATCGCATTGGTCAGAATTCAAACAGCTAACCCCTTGTTAACGGGTCAGAAGAGGTCAGGCTCGTGAACAACCTAAAACAACCTTTGTCCAGTTTCTTTTTACATTATAAGAAACAATTCGTGTGAAAACTTTGATCACAAAAGGTATATAATCTGCATGAACATTCAACATATTTGATCCGTTGTCCTTAATGGGTTATATTTTTACCTTGCATATTTGACCCATTAGAGTGAAATATACAACCCGCCCGGATCAACTCATTCATAAGTAAATAAGTCGGAATGCCACTAGTAATGAATGCTATCATACCTGATCAAGCTTAGAATAACAGCATGCAACATTGTAGCTTGCTACTGAAGCTTCATCAAGCCGGGGTTTTGACCCCAAAACAGACTCGAATTTTTCCAATGCATCATCATACTTTCCACTCCTAACCAAATTATCAAGAGATAATCAGCTTATTGAAAAAACTTATCACTTATTTACCCAAATCAGTTTCAACTAAGTGACCTCAAACCGCTTATCGCAGACAACTTATTCACTCAACGATAACTAGATAAAATAAGCTTTTTTTCATCAAAACACTCAAAAGCAAGCCTAACATGGATTTACAACGGTTATTTACTTGTAAAGCTGCAAGCCTTCACGAAGGTCCCTTGCTCGAGTTTCCTTTTGTTCCTTCTTCCTCAAGTAGAATTTTGCATCTGAATAAAAAAATAACATTAATTAAACACAAACTATTTTAGCAAAACAACATCAAAAGTGTATGCTTCAGAGTAATATTGGTCATGGAATCTTACTTGGATTTCTCTAACTTTACTGCTAACTACTCCTGAATTTCTCTCAGCCTAATGATCTCCTTTTCGGTCAGCTCGCCTTATCCTCCTCTTCCCTACAAACCCTATCATATAATAATAAAAAAAAATGAAAAAAATCGCAAATTGTATCTTTTTTGTTGTAAAATGACTTAAAGCTGGTTACCATTGTTCAAGAGGGTGTTTGGGGGTTGCTTATTAAAACTGTTCATTGCATTTTAAATACAAAACTGTTTATGGTGTTTATAATTACTTACCTGAAACTGCTTTTAATTAAACAGTTCCAAGTTTCTTATTACAAAAGCAAAGAATACGCACTCAAAAACACCACACCACCTAAAGTATCATTATAGGTAAGTAAGAGTAAAGAGTACACTGTGAACTAACCATATCTTTTCTGCATTTCATCATGTACAAAAGGCCCAATTCTTTGGCGAATGGTGTACATTGTTCTTCCATATCAGCTGCAGGCCATATCTCTGTTCCAAACATCGCACTGCAACATTTTAGCATTCGATTACCACATTTTCAACCACCAATTCTCATAAATCAACATGAGAAAAATAAAATCTCATAAGAAAGATCTTGAAGGCCACCTATCCAGCGCAAGCTGCATTTTACCTAATCCCATTTGTTATCACGGTATGTGTGGAATCGTGGGGTCATGAGTTTTCCGATAACGGGTTCTCAGTTTCTCGCGGTTACCAAAAAAAATTCATGTGTGGCCAAAACAGTACTTGCGTTTCGATTTCATATACACGATATGACCAAGCTTTCAATAGGTTTATTATTGATGTAGAATCAATGGTTTCTAGCCAATTAATATCTTACTCTAAAAAAAAATTTAATTTAAAGATTAATAAATAATAACACTTTTCATTTCACAGTAAAGGTAATTTTACAGCAGGATCTGCGCCGCAACCCCCTTTTAAATAGCAAATCATATCCCTACTAGAAACAAAACTTTGTTTCCTAGGGGTCGAAAATTGTTGTGCACGACCCTCTGCACTCAGTCTAGATGCTACTAACACTTGCAATAACTCAACTTATAGTGTTCACTTAAAGGTGCCTTCATAAGACCGTGTGTAGTGGAGCGTGATTAGGGGGCGTGAAAACGAAACTTAGCGCCCCCAACACCACACAAGGGGGCGCTAAGTGCTAAAAAGGGGCAGGGGCCTTATAAATTTAATGCCATACATCACCAACAACAACTAATCATCTTTCTACACCTCAGACTCTCTCTCCTGCTCTCACATCTTATTATTTTTTTATTATTTTTTTTATTAAAAAATAAAAACAAATTAGCGCCCCCACTACACCCCCATTTTGAATTAAAGTCTCATGCTGACTCAGTTGCCACATGGACCAATCACAGAAGGGGGCCTTAAATTTTTCCCGCCTCACTACACATGGTGTAAGGATAACTAAGATAACTACTTCTACACACAAATCAAGATAAAGAAATACTATAACCATAATGTTTAAAAAAAATTAATATGCATATGAATACCTTGTGGCCAAAAACTCTATCCCCAACAGTAAACATATTAGTCTTATCAGCAGACCCACCAGGAGCAATAGCATCATGTAGGTCCACCCATCTCTCCCCTTAGCAAACTTCAATCCAAATGGCTGCTCAATCTCCACCTCGTATTCTTCATACTTTTCCTCTTCTCTTGGTGTTTCCTCAGCAGATGCTCTAACAATCAAACCCGACTGCTTCCCCGAACCCGAAACACTTAACCGGATAAAATCCTTAGCTTTAGGGAATTCTTGGTTGATGTTACAAAAGACAAAGATTGTTTAGTTGGTTGGATATGGGTTCTGGGTAATGGTGGTGAAGAACAGAGAGATGGGTAGCTGTTAGGAG
>JAUTDX010006516.1:0-51899 GCA_030844895.1 Ambrosia x helenae
TTTGAGATGAGTGATTTAGGACCATCACATACTATCTTAGGGATAGAAGTACGCCAAGTGCAAGGAAGGATTCAATTGAAGCAGTCAGCCATGCCAAGAAGGTTATTAAAGAAGCTGGACTAGAGAACTGCAATCCAACTAAGTATGCAATGGAGTCAGGACTAAAACTCCTCAAAGAAGACGAAAGTGAACCAGTGAATGAAACAGAATACAAGAAGCTTATTGGAAGCTTAAGGTAATCTCACACATAACGAACCAGACATCACTTTTTGCAGTTGGATACGTGAGTAGGTTCATGGAGAAACCAAGGGAGACTCACATGAAAGCAGTCAAACATCTGATAAGATACATTCAAGGAACTGTGGATTATGGAATCCAATACACCAAAGGAAAAGATGCAGGAATCACCGGCTATAGTGATAGCAGTTATGGTGCAGATCCTAATGATGGCAAAGGAACCACAGGAACTATCTTTTACTACAGAGACTCACCCATTACATGGACAAGTCAAAAGCAGAACACTGTAGCATTATCTTCATGTGAATCAGAGTTTATGGCAGCAACGACAGCAGCATGTCAAGCAATATGGCTACAAGGCTTACTCAACGAGCTTACGGAGAAGAACCTAAGAAGATAACTCTGAAGGTAGATAACAAGTCAGCAATACAACTCATGAAGAACCCTGTGTTTCATGGAAGATCAAAGCACATCAACACGAAGTATCACTTTATCAGAGAATGTATAGAGAACGAGCAGATTCAAGTTGAACACATCAGTGGAGAATTGCAGAAGGCAGATATTCTCACAAAGGCACTACCAAGGATAAAGTTCATCGAGATGCGAAGTCTCATAGAAGTTGAAGACCTCAGGGAAATCAAGAATTAAGGGGGAGAATGAAGGCATATAATTATTGATTTCCTATTTATCCTTAGTCTTATATTAATAAGTTAGTTAATGGTAGTTATACCGAATAGTCACGTCGGTTAGTGCAAGGGACACAACCCTTCATAATGTATATATATGGAACATCATGTAACTTTTCATTTGTGTTAGTGAATTATCTAGTTTATCCAATTCTCTCTCAAACATCCAATCCCTTTATCGATCCTGTGTGACCAACATACCAAACGCGCCTGACCCGAACCTAGCCAGTTGAACCTGAACCGAGCCGCTCGAACCAACTTCAAAAATACAAAGACGGCTCGTGCGACATGAGTGTGCAAAGTGCACCATCAAAGCTCCACCTCACATACTTTTTTTTTTTTTTGAACGGCAAATTTCTTCTCCTTGTGGGACTTGAACCCATAACCTCCCCCTTAAGTGTTCCTAGAGCTTTGCTTCTACCATTGGGCCACCAAGCCCAATGGCTCACATACTCTTTAGTTGATGATAAAATTTTTTCTCATATTTTAAATGAATACGGAGTTTAATATCTTTTAAAATTATAATAGTTTAAAGGAAATTGTGAAAGAAACATGTATGTACTAGAATAATAAAACTTCAAGCTAAAAATAAAGGGAGAAACAACAAGATCAACACCAGTAAAGTCATAAAATATACCATAAATGTATTCACTTTTGAACTTTTTACATATATATACATGTTATAAACATAAAGACTGAAGTATCTTGATTCTGAACATCACTTTTGTACTTAACACTTTTAATATGATCTTAAGCAATAAACATGATTAGTTATGGACTTTTCCATGATGTCGGGGGAACGGAACAGCATCTCGAACATCATTAAGGCCCGTAGCGAAAAGAACCATTACATCAAACATAACATTAAACCCGGAATGTTTCACTGTTCCTTGCCTTCGAAGATCTAGATACCATTCGTATTGATCTTTCCTCGGTCCTAATTCCTTAATCCTGAAACATGTAAAAAAAAACCAGTAAAAATCTGGATTCGTGTTGTAACAATATAGTTTTATAATCATATTTAGCACGTTTATTATTTATGGATTTTGAAATAAACAGAGAAAAACTATTTGTTGGTTGGTCCGACCCGTTAAGAAACTATTTTTTAATATATTACCTTTTAGTTAAATGGCTTAGGCGTTCTTCCTTTTGGCTGCCCCTTATGACAGCTCCAACCTGTTCATGATACACATATCTCTTAGTATCCCTTGTATGCTTATGAACTGGTCAATTCGATTTAAATAGAAAAAAAAGACTTGCCTTTGGTATGATCACATCGAAGGCTGCAACAGTCTTCCCATCGTCATTTAATCTCACATTGAAGGGTTTTAATTCTTTAGGGTGATCGTAAATAATTACCGGCTTCTTGTAGAACTCATCAACCAGATAACTACATCAAAAAATAATGTGTGAAATTTGATGATCAAGAAAATAAACAAAAGAAGAAAGAGATTTGCTTATTCGAGTAAAACCTTTCGTGTTCTTCTGTTAATGCAACACCCCATTGGATTTTGGTTTCAAATGTTCTCTCTATAACCTGAAAGATAACAATGGATTATTATAACTGATTTGATTATAACAACACCTACCTTTCTTTTTCTTTTCTTTTTTTTGTTGCGGTGGTGATTTCGACCCATTTACAAACGAAAGGGTCGATTTGGATTGTGTCTTGTCTCTAATAAGTCAAATGGGGTAAAAGAAAGTAGCTTAAAGATAAACATGTCAAATGGGTCAAGCATGTAAACTCCCATAGTGAAATTTTGATTCGTAAACCTCATGAATCGTTTTGTGCAAAAAGTTAGGTTATTGATTCTTTATATTTGGATAAAGAAAAGGTGTTTCAGGTCAACCATATGCGAACCCCATAAAAAGAGTTCACTTTTACCTGGACTTGTTTTGACCCATTACCCAACCCGTCCATTTTGTCACCTCTAGTTGTTTATTTAAGCAAAATGTTGAAGTTACCTTGCTCAAAACTTCTACTGCCGTTGTATACGTGATCTTTTCAAATGTTGTTGATGCCATTGAATTTAGGCGATCAAGAATTGTTTTGTCAACTCTTTTTGCAAGAAAATAAAGGTTTTCATAACAATTTTCAGAAATCGAATTGGATACAAACTTCAAGAAGTCTTCAGCGCAATTCATCGCATCCTGAAAAACGCAGCAAAGAGGCATTAAACAAATATTAAAAAACAAAAAGAAATCAGTTTTTTTTAAAGCAAGAACCATATATAATCAACCTCAAGTTCTGAGAATGCTATTTCGGTTTCAACCATCCATTTTTCTGCTAAATGTTTCTTCGATTCTGATTTATCTGCTTGAAATCTTGGCCCAAATGCATATACATTTCCAAGAGCTGACGCGCAGCTTTCAAGATGAAGACTTCCAGAGGTAGTAAGAAAAGCCTGATTAGAAAAGAACCCATCATCCGTCTTAATATTTTCAGTCTTTGACTTTGATTTTGACCTCGACTTTGACTTTGATTTTGCTTCTAGTTCAGCAGCCAATAAGTTTGTTTTATGAAGATCTTGAACAGCTGCATCGAGTGCTTCTTTATTGCTATCACTTCTTTTAAGTTCTTCAACCTTCTTGGCTTTTTCAACAATCGAAAGCTTTATGGTTTCAAGACTAATATTTTGTGTATCATCCATTGAAATTGACTCTTCTTTTTTTGGTTCTTCAACAGAAAATTTTGAAGTTGAAACTTGGAAAACGTCAGAAAATCCTTCAGTATTGGTGGCGGTTATAATCGGGACCTCCACATGAATAAATCCATGATTCTGGAAAAAGGCATGGCTTGCTTGATTCAGCCCGTTTCTTACCTTCATGACGGATGCCACCTACAAAACAAGGAAAATGATTATGTCTAATTTAAGCAGAGGTGAAATTTTAGCCCATTTACATACAGATGGGTCAATTTAGATTATGTTTAATCTCTAGTGGGGTAAATAAAAATAAAAAATAGCTAAAAAGGATACGAGTTAAATAGATAGAAAAACCTCTCATGTTAACTCACGAAACATTATCCAAAAAGTAGACAATAACTTATACATTCATATTTTGATAACTGACGGTTTACAAAGAAAGATTATAATTTGAGAAAAAAGTGTATATTTTGATCTGTAACTTTAGTTGACAGCAGCTCAATCCAAAAGCAGATATTTATCAAAACAAAATATTTTTTCTTTATTAAGCGAAGATGATAGACACATGCTCCTAAATTCAAATGTCTCATGGAGCTTCATGGATCACACTCCGAACCCTCCAGCCCACGATGTGCTTATGCTACTGCCCATGTCCTTTTGTTTTGTTTATGCAAATAATTAGTTTTATTTTATTTTATTTTAGCATTTTAAATCAATTATATTTAGTAGTGGTCAATGGTAGTTATCCCATGTGTTTAGGAGCAGTTTCCATTTGAATGTAATTCCTTATATAACGTGTTAATATTAATGAAAAGAGGCAGTGAGTTTATGTTTAAGAATGAGAGGTTTTCTCTTTGGTTAATTTATCTCAATGGATTTTGAGATTGATTAATTGTTTCCATGCTAGTTCAAGAGTGGCATCTTGGATGGTGTTCTTGGAACCTAAATTAGAGTCGAGTGGTGTATCTGTATCTTGATTCTCGTTTAGTTCGCCCTATCGTGTTCTTGTGTGGTGTTTCTGTATCACAAGAATCCGTTAGATCTATCCGTTTCGTTTGAATTTTCGAATTATCTATCCATTGCGTGTTTTAATTGCTATAAGAAGATGTACATTTTTCACCAGAAAAGGCCCATTTCAAGCAGTAAAAATTACCCTTTTGATTCGGATCCGTTTCTAGCCATCACCAAACCGTCCCGACCCACCCCTTTATTTCAAAAAAAAAAATAACCAATAACACGCAGAGAAAGATGAGCAAGTTCTTACGGTGGTTGTTCGAGGTCTAAAGTGAGCACAGTCTCTCAACCTAGCCAAAGGTAAACCTTTCTTTGATAAAGGATAACTCTCTTGATCAACTATCCCAATATGCAACAATCTTTCAGCTTTGAGCTCGATTGCATGTTTTCCCTGCAACGACAGCTTCTGCAAAACACCTTCTGCTAATATACATGTTCCAGTAGGCATCAGCTGGCTTGGAGGAGCTATGGAAGAATCCACTATCACCTACATAATAAAAAAAAACGTCGTATAAAATTGTGAGGGTAAAATGGTCATTTACGATGTTACGGGGACTTTTTGAATGGGTAGTCTACCTGCAGGCTGATTGTAGACGAACCGTCACTAATTTGCAATATTGAAACCGAAGGAGTCGCTGGTTTCGGCCCAACTGATTCAACTTTCTCCTTGGTATGAGCAGTGTTCCCACCAAACACTTTAATAATAGTCCGAAGGAAAGGTATCCGCGATTGAAAAACCTCAACACATCTCACATCTTTACCTCCAGTACCCTGTTTCCCATCACCGCCAACAGGCGGCCGAGTTGCAGGCACAGGATCTTTCCTCACTTCTCTCGAAGACTTAACCCATCCTCCAACCACAACTCTCTGATCAACCAACCCCAAACCACCGTCAGCACGATCCAGAACCGTTTTCAACAACACCCTTTTGGAGTACTTCGAAAGATCCACTGGCGGCATCGGTGTTGGGTCTAAACTTGTCTTTGGCATTTCATCAAACACTTGGTGTGCGGTAGACATTTTCAACAGTTTAGATCAAATTAAGAGATGGGTATTGATAAAGATTTGAAATTGAGATGTGGGTAATTGAGAAAGATTGATTTGGGGTATGATTGAACGATTCGGTTGCGGGTTTTATGAAGTGTTGTGATGGTGAAGGATGATGCTTTACTTGGGAACAAAATTGGGGTGAAGGGAAGTTTAATGGTGAAGAAAAAAGATTGGTTTTGTCTGTGAAACATCCCAATCGCCATTTTTAATTAAGTGAAAGAAATTAGAGAAGATGAGATGTAGAGATGAGGGTTTGGTATTCTTCAAAAGTTGGCTTCTTGTTGTTTTTAGCGGGAATGGTCATTCAACGGTTTAAATTACGTAGTTAACTTTCAAATGATTATTATGATCATTGGTTTTATTTTGTTTATAAAATGTTTGGTTAATTTGGTTAAATGATTGCTTTGAAGAGAAGGGATTCTGATTATATTTCGGCCAAAAAAAAACTATGCATCATTTTAATTTATATGTGTGTATATGTTTTTTAAGAAAAAAAACTTTTATTGGGCAAATTACATGAATTAAAGTTGTTAAGTTGACACACAACATATTGATCATGAAATACATTAGTCTTCAAAAGTTACAAAATAGTGTTTGGCTATACATTCTAAGAATCGACACTTCTAATTTCTTTTTAACATCTATCATGTGTCATAGCCCATATGTTTCGCCGCGATAAATTCACTCTAAGACCACCAACCGTGTTAATAATCATCTCGTCTAGTTTGGTACAACCATCAGATCAAGGGTTGCTCATAAACCATTGAAATTGCTCGAGCCACCCATACCAAAATGCCGAAGCAAGTTGCTTATATAAATTTACATCAAAACCAACTGAATCGGATCGCAAACACCCCGTAGTTCATATGCCACTTTTAAGAAAATCATCATCATCATACTCAGTTAATCCCACCAATAGCAAAAGCTAAGGTAGGGTCTGAGGAGGGCAAGATGTAGACAGCCTTACCTCTACCCTGTGAGAATAGAGAGGCTGCTTCCATTGAGACCCCTGCCTCGATAGTGGTTTTGTATCAGCCTTGTACATAAGGCATATAACACTTAGCAACCTTGACAATCCCGATTGGTGTATGTACCCCCTTGTCTTTTGGCTATCAATGTCACCACCTGATGTATGATTAACCGTCCGTCATTTTTAATGTTATTTTCACGAAATTAGTAAAATAACATTAAAATTAATGCAACTTTACTCCCCCCCCACCCCCCCCAAAAGGGGCCACACATATATACATTATTTTCACGAAATTAGTAAAATAACGTTAAAATTAGTGCAACTTACTTTTGCCCCTCCATGCCACACAAAATTAGTGCATGATTAACCCTTTTAAGAAAATGAGATAATTAAATTTAAAAGTAAATCTTGATGATAAAGCAGATGATTGCCCACTAATTTTATCACTCATAGTATACGGATTCCTTAGGGACCATTTAAGTCCCGTTATAAAGCAATATGCATCCCCCTCTAATCATGACTCAAACAAGTAGCCACCCCACCCCCACCCCCACCCCTCTTAATAATGTATTAGCCATTCTTTCCTATAAATCTATAATCATTCTTAATTCACATTTAACAAAAATCTAAACCATTTTCAAAGATCTAATCACCACAAAATGATGTTAAATCATAATTATGATGTTGATAATACTATTATGTTCTTTTTTTTATATAACAAGCTTATCCTCTTCTCTATGTAGATTAGATGACCATTTTAATTATGCTTTATCTTTTACACGTAAGATACAAATTAAATAGTTAAAAAATCAGTCAAATGACTCGAATTTGTTGATATCTATTAAAAGTTTATTATATTCAAAAAGTCAGGTATTACCAGAATAACGTGTTTTGTAATCATATTTAACATATATTCTTAACGTAAAATTAATAAATAAAAAAAAGTATTTACAGACCAATTCGGCCCGTCTCATAAAAAAGTACCCGTTTTGACAAAAGTACCCGTTTTGACATGTTATTCCAAGTGCCCAACAATTCGGTCTCTAGAAAAGAAAAACCTCAAAACATTTTTTTAAATATCCTAAACAATTGAGTTTAGATATTAATTTAATGATAATGATCATTGATTTCCATGGGACCACCAAGATCATTGATCAATAAGCTTCTAACTCCTTCAACTTGAGCACTATTAATACCAACTAGTAGAAAGAACAACATGAAAAGAACCATGTTGAAAAGAGAAGCTACAACATTCTCTGTGTTTGCCAACACCACCACCATGGTAGCATGGTGCCGCCGTCAACGCCGCCAGCAGAGGAGGAGAAAGAGCACCACTGTCTGGTTGGGAAGCAAGCGTAGGAAGCTCCGGTCTAGATCAAGACTAGTGATACATTGTCGGGTTGCAGCGAGCCCATTTTTCATCCTGAAGAAGTTCATTATGAAGATGGTATCAAAAGAAATGTTCATGGAAGCATACTATTTAACATTGCCAATTCTCAAGCCACAACTATTTCCAATGTGTTAACAGTTTGTCGAATGGTTGGTATATTTTTGTGATTTTAGCTTTGAATCTAATGTGTAAAGATCAGATGAAACCGTGTTTCTTGTTTGTGTTGTTTTAGACTTTACATGTTTCAAATGTCGAGTTGTGAAATCTGATTGTAGTCCAATGTCCAAGCAGCCAGTATGCATTCAGATTCGATGCGGCCATAAGAAATATACCTGGTGTGTTTTTACATTCCCATTGTCATGTTTTGTTCCCAAATGCATGATCTGGTATCCACAAAAGTTTGTTGTTACGGTAACAAAAAGTGTTTCAAATTAAACAGTTCAATTAAAGTAACAGGATTAGAGAGCGTGTAAGTTAGCCGCTCTATTAAAATGAATACAACTAATTTTGCCACCCATAGTGATGTTCACGGTCCAGATCAAGTACTTTTGACAAATTTTGACATGAACTACTATCTACAGTTTTGAAAAACACCATACAAAAGTAACCGGCGTGTTAGGTTAGAAATACTGTCAAAACAATCCAGTTTTGCTACTTTTAACGGTTTTTCTAAATTGTTAGCTTGTGTTGAAGATTTAAACCTTTAATATAATGGCGGTTTTAGATATTATGCATACGTGCATATTCCAAAAATGGAAAAGAATATAAAAAGTAAATAGCCAATTCAGTTTAGACAGGCATTCCAAATTCCAAACCATGAACTGAACTGTTAAATCTAGTTTTTCAACCCATAAACCATGCTATATAAATCTCAAGCCAGCCAAACTAGCCAATTTGCTTTGGTTTAAAAGGTTAAATCAGTGTCAACACTTAAACACTTTACAACACCATAAGTTAAAAGGTTAAATGGTCCATAAGGACCATAACCAATTAAACCATAACTGGGGTTCTATACCCACATGCCAAAAAGATACCACCACCAGTAGAAGTTCAGCCAACAGAAGACTAGCAACTAGTTCAGCAAAACAAATCCCCTAGTCCTACAACAAAGCCGTTCCAATACAACAAAACATCGAGTATATTTACAGTATTAGTGAAAATTAGGGATTAACCTTTCCCAAAGTACGAGAACAGTGTCTTTTGTTTGTCACCAGGACTCTTAAAGTTGCCCTTTTTAGCCGCGCTTTTATACTGGTTGTCAGCTTCTTCATTGACAGACGGTTTTATATCAGAAGAAATGTCACCATACTCGCGTTTCAGATTCAATGTGCTGGGACCTACATTAGTTTCAGGTTCCTCTTTCAGGCTTTTTGGTTTTTCTGTTTCATCGGCCTCTTTATGTGCATCGGGAAGTTGATGCTCTGACTGATCTTCCTTTTTAGCGACCTTTTTTGCAAAGAACATTGAGATAGGTTTCGTTTCCTCGATCTTTACCTGAATATGTAGGTATAAATTTGAATATATAATATAGTGACAAGCTTTTAAATATACAAAATCAGCAGGCTAGGATGCATACCTCCTTGATACACTCAGGTCCATCGAAAGAAGGTTTGCCCATTGCAGGTGTTACGGGATACCAGACCTGAAACAAGATCATCTCTTGAGAATATTTAATATAATTATATAAATCTACAATCCTTCTTGGTAATATTAACTTATCTTTTTTATATAAGTGTGTGCTCTTACCAAGTCTGGCTCTTCATACGGTTTAAGCAATGAATCAAACTTGGAAGATGAAGAACCGTCCAGCCACTCATCAGTTGACTCCTTATTTCCTAATATAACAGGCATCCTGTCTACAATAGGCAAGAGTCCAAATTTTTTAATTCTTTTTGTATATTATTGACACATTATATTACCTCACTAGTAATCTAACTAAAAAAGGGAGATTTTAAGTATTAAAATTAATCTATTTCCCTCACGCCTATATTTACCCGACTGATCCCTTTAAATAAACATTACCCACATTAACCCATGCATTAGTAAACGGATCGAAATTGCCACCTCTGGTTAGTATCATTGTCCTGGTAACTTAATAAGAAACGCTGGCTTCTCCTTATTCAGCTTTCCGTTTCCTTTATTTTTAGGTATTTTACATTAAAAAACTCACCAGCATTGCATTATATTCATGATTTTTTTTTCTTAAAAAAACTAAATCTACCAGTTCTAATGTTGGACTTAGAAAATAGAACTACTATCTACAATATAGAAAGGCTCCTGATCTTTAATTGACAACTATACAAGCCAACTTTCTTTAGTGGGCTTAATTAAGTACGTATTTAAGTAACTTGTACCATATAAAATAATATGGCATAAATAAAAGAGATTCATATATCAATAAAATAACAGATAACTAACCATGCAGCCAACCTAAGGCTGAAGAAGAACTTGTTGTCAAAATAGTGAAGGTGAATAGAACCTCCCCTGCATCATAAAACAAAAATCATTAAGATAACCACATTTTTACATCGATCTAGTAAAATACGTGTTTTAGATTAGCAGAGCAAGTAAACAAGCAAAATACTTGCACTAATAAGTTGCAACCAGCAGTCCGACACACACATAGGCACAGAAAGTTATAAAGAAAGCATAAATAAAAACAATTAAAGGTAAAAGGTTGCGCCACCTTCAGAGTTTTTCCAGGAATCATAAAGAGCAGCAAATACAAGGGGGCGGTCATCCTTCAGATGAATATAGTATGGCTGCTTTTTCGACCCATCTTTCTTCCACTCGTAAAATCTGAAAATGGTAAACGAAGTTTACAAGATGAAACATTAAATATCCGAATAATTGAAAAGGCAATGAAGTACGATTGCTGAAATAATATATAGACGCATAAACGCAAATATGAAGTCAGTAATTACAATAAGCCCTTTGCTAGCAATAATTTCTTATATAAAGACGTCAAGCTTCTTTCTGAATCTTCAACTATATAAATTAAACTAGTCAGCTGACATAAACATGAAACATACATATAGATGATAATTTATGACTCTGATAGTCTGATCTAAAAGAACCCAATTCTAAAAGCTCTTATTTTCAAAGTAAAGAATGTTGTAAAGATTTTTGCAAGAAGATGAGAAAAACTACACACAATTTATTTCTACAAAAACATTTCCATCTCGTACAAAACTCGCTACTTACCCTTCAACAGCAACCAAACACCTATTTCCAGGAAGAAGGCGGCGAAAGGAGGCCTTTTCACCAATTGACTCTGATCGAGCATTGAACTGTAACACGCAAAATCAACCCGTCTGACTAACTTTACAATATCCGAAAATTTTCAATAATCTGCTGTTTATTATGTCATTAACTATAAAAAAAAAGATCATGTATTTAGACATCACCATTCTATAGTAGTCAGGTTTTTCTGTCTTTTTAGTGAAACTTGGAATAAGCCCCCATTTCATACACTGCACAACAGTTCCCTGACCATCAGCTTCCGTATCTCTTCGAACAACAGGGATGTTTGATCCAGGTGAAACATTATATGCTGGACGGAACCTAAAATTTCATCCAAAATAACCAAATCAATGAACCAGTAGATATAAAAACCAACTAAACTAGGCTGTAATGTTGTATTATATTGAATAGAAATTCAGCAAGTGTTCCGTTATCATCCAAAATTTGAAAAGTAAAGTACACCGGATGGTCTCTCTGGTTTACCAAAATTTGGGACTTGGTCTCTAGCTTTCCAAAAGTACACGGATTGTCCTTGTGGTTTTGCACTATGTAACGCAATTAGTCCCAAGCCAACAAATCTAAAGGTTCCAGAATGTCGAAGTTAGGGGCAAAATGCGTTACAAAGTGCAAACTAAAGGGACCATCCATGTACTTTTGGCAAAGTTTTGAACTAAATACATTACAAAGTGCAAACCGCAGGGACCAACTGTGTGTTTTTGAAAAGCTAGGAACCAAATCCAAAATTTTAGTAAACCACAGGATTATCCGTACACTTCACTTAAATTTTAAGCATATTCCTGGTATAAGTCCTTGATGTGGACAAACACTGTTGGTTACTACTTACTAGATATTAAGTAATAAGTAAATAGACAACATGAGTATATCAGTATAAATTCTCATGGCCTGTTTATATACGCTAATTTGGCCGGTGATTAAACTTCAAATCTAGAAATGGGAACAGATAAAGGCTTTAGCTTTTCCCCATTACATAAGATATTAAGATGTATCTCTTAAGTTGAACAAATCCAATACTCGCATATCTTAAGGGCACTGAATAGCAAGGTTGAGGCAGTTGCGGACCCACAATTATAGCCAAGGTCCCCCCCCCCCCCCCCAAAAAAAAAAAAAATTAATAATAATAATAATAATTAAAAAAGTTAGTGTAATTTGTAGGCAAAAATCCCGATCGCCCCCCTTGAATACAAATCCTAGGTCCGCCACTACTGTTGAGGTATGACTACAGTGGTCAATGCATGCAGTCAATTATCACATCTTATGTTGAAACAATTATTTCTGAAAAAGACGTGGTAAATATAATAAAGTGCAAGCTTACAAAACTTGCAAAATATCATATTTATTTTTTCCCCCAAAACACAAGTTTAAAGTGGATATATGTAAATTGACTCAAGTAATATCCTATAAAACCTGATTGCAACAGTACATAGTAAACAAACAAATTAGAAATATACAAATTCAAGCAACAATGCAACATCGATGAGCGTGTGGACTGATATATTATAATAATATTTAGTATAAGACTGGTTATATTACAAGTATGAACTACCGGAATGAAATAAACATACTGAGATAGTAAAGTTTAAAAGTTGGGTAGTGAAAATAGATTGAATCGGCAACATAAACATGGAGTAGACGTATAAATTAAAGAGAGAGAGAGAGAGGGCGAAGAAGTTACCGGTCAGTGTGGAGGAAACGAACGGGACGGTTACTGAGGTTGCAAGAGCGAGGGATGTCATCTGGACGGATGGAGCACCGACAACGTCCGCACATGATTCACTGTATGTGTATGTGTATGTGTGTGTGGTAGAGTTGCCTTGAATCACCGACGGACGGACGGAGACTCGGAGAGCAATGGTCGATGGAAGAGGGGCGGGAAATGTAATTAGGGCTTTAATGATTCCCTCTCCCTTTTCTTTTTTCTTTTGTGTATTTAGGAAAAATTACAGAAATCGTCCTTTATGTTTACCTATTTTTTCAGTAGAATGTCCTTAAACTTCAAAAGTGATGAGAATCGTCCTTTATGTTTTAAAATCTTTCAAGTCTCGTCTTTTAGCACTAACGTGGTTAGATTTTCTGGTTAAGTTAAATCACGTGAAGGGCACATGAGGGTATTATGGACATTTCATCTGCTTTTTCATCCCCCCTCCCTTTTAAAACCTTCTGAGAACCAACAACGCTTGTGTTGATAGAGAGAGAGTGAGCCAGAGAAGAGAGGGAGACCGGAGGGTCTCCTCCGCCAGCGGCGGAGCTCCGACCAAGCAGCCCCCAGCAAACCTTACCCAACCCTTCACCCATGTTTAGATCTGTGGTGAGAGAATAGAACGAGAGGAGGGAGAAACAGGAAAGGGAGGGACGAAGCAGGCGGAGACAGGGAGATTTCGGTGATGGCTCGGCCTTGTAACCCGATTCATGATCAAACCAAGGTAAAAACCCCAAAACCACATCTATTATCTTGAATCTAGAGCTCGATGATGAAAAGGGTTGTGGGATGTTGATGTTGGTGTTTACTGTTGACAACTCAAGTGGTGTCGGTTATGGCAGTGGTGATGGTCCAGGTTGTGACGGCGGTGGTCACAGGTCGTGGTAGCGGTGGTTCTCAGGTGGTGGCAGTGGTGCTGGTCCAGAAAATCTAACCACGTTGGGTGATGGTCACGGTGATAACGACGTCGCAGGGTACTGACCATGGGTCTTGCTCGGGTCACATTGGTTGTTGGACTTAGTTGGCTCGTTTCCTTTTCGGGTCAAGGGAGTGGTTATAGGGTTTCGATGTTATGTTCAGTTTGATTTTGGGTGAATTTGGGCATTTTGTTGTTGACCTTCTTTTTGGGGATTGTTTAATGGTTTTGGATATTATTATTGCAGGGTTGATGAAATTTGGGAGCTTTAGGTTGTGGTGGTGGTAGGTTGGTGGTATAGGTGGTGGCAGGTTGTGGTGGTGGTGGTTGTAGGTTGGTGGTATAGGTGGTGGCAGGTTGTGGTGGTGGTGGTAGAGGTGGTGGTGTGGTGGTAAGTTGGTGGTAGAGGTGCTTTAAATTTATTCGTGCAGGTTATGGTGGTGGTGACAGGTAGAGAGAGAGATAGAGAGAAGGGAGAGTAAATTGTTTTTTTTTTTTTTTTTTGATTTTGGACAAAAAGTAGAAGTTAATTACACAACTAGTCCCTATAAGAGTAAAAAGACAAATTTACCCTCATGTGCAATGCACATGACTGGATTTAACCAAAAAATCTAACCAAGTTAGTGCTAAAGGACGAGAGTTGAAAGATTTTAGAACATAAAGGACGATTTCTGTAGTTTTTCCTTGTATTTATGTTGTTAACACGATGCAGTGTCGTTCACGAGATTTGACCAAATTCGCGAGTTACGACTTACGAGATTTGACCAAATCGCTATCATTGAGTTTGTTTTAAACTCGTTATCTCAATAGATCACATTCCACATCATTTCAAACATTTTTTTTGAACGATCAATAAAATTTTATTTCACTAACATTAGCGGGAAACTAGCATACACCATACAACAAAACACCACTATATACAAGAAATAACAAGTTATTACCACCCAATGCTAGAGAAATCAAAAGAACTCCACGAAGTCCAATCTAAAGAGGGATGTCTAGCTCTCGCCTTAACCCAAAACAAACTAAGGGATTTGATGTCGCCAAGAACCCGTTGAATAGAAACATGTCTTTGATTGAACATCGCCTCATTTCCATGTAGGGATGGCAATGGGTCGGGTTCGGGTTGGGTATCAGTATTCCCATACCCATACCCGGTTATAAAATCATGTCCCATACCCGACCCAATACCCGTCGGGTATTTATCGAGTAATTACCGTCGGGGATCGGATATACCCGCGGGTTTCGGGTATACCCGTTAGTTTGTTAAAAGTTACATGTTTGGATTTCCATATACATTTTTTACTGTTATGAGTATTATATTATATAATTTATATTTATATACAAGAATGATAAATTAAAATATACATTACATATATGTATGTTGTATCATAATAAATAATAACTTTATAGTTTTTAAATAATTTCAAGTATATTATACTTAACAACCTACAAAATATTAACAATAATTATTAAACACATATTAAAAAATATATATATTTTTTCACAAGATGACCTACAAAAATAATCACAAAATAAAAATATATAAAAAATTCACGGGTATATGATCGGGTATATAGTTCGGGTAAACGGGTATGTGGTTGCGGGTAATCGGGTCGGGTATCACCTAATCCCATACCCGACCCAAACCAGCGAAAATTTTTAAAACTAATCCCAAACCCAGCCCGATACCCTTCGGGTTTCGGGTATACCCGTCGGGCTCGGGTTTTTTTTTTGCCATCCCTATTTTCATGCTTCCAAATACACCATATAGTTGTCAATACTATTGCGTAGAAAGCCTTCTTTTTCTTAGCCGAACCACCAATGTAACAATGAAGCTCAAGAAGATCTTTAAAGTGAAACACCAAAGGAGCACTCATTTTACACCAGTAATTGCCAAAGAACCTGAGAGAAGCCGCACGACACGAATAGATGTTCCGTAGTTTCCGTAAAGTCGCCGCAAAGAAGACAAATATCCGAGCCCACTGGAACGTTCCTACGAGCTAGAGCACATTTAGTTGGATGTCTATCTGATTCCGCCCTCCATGCAAGAATAATCGCTTTCCTCGGCACCCAAGAATTATTTTTCACCACAAACGCAGCCTGTTCAAATCTGGTCGCGTGCAGCCTGCTTTTAAGAGCCCCGACCGAGAAGATCTCGCTACTGCCGATACTCCACTTGCACCTATCATGAGAGCCGCTGAGAACCGTACAACGATAAGACTGCAAATCTGGTTGAATTCAACCTGTTCCACATCCGTAAACCTGCTCCTTTTCCAGTCCCGACCCCACCCGTTGCCCGTCGGAAGTACACGACCAGCCACCATATTCATCTTAAAAAAAAACTTTTTCTCCAATGCTAAACCAACCAAGGCGTCCACTCCACACCACATTTTTTTATTAAAAAAATGTATATTATAAAATAATGTTTGTTGTGTGTTAGTACGGACAAGTCGGCAACAACGGACCATGCCACCTTTTTTCATATCTTCCAACGTTAGCTTGGTCCAGTTTGATTTCGGACTTGGTTCATTGCCTAACAATGGAGATGCTCTAATATAGTTTTACTTGCAGGGCAGTCAAAACGATATCAAAATTCTTTTAGAGAAAGCCCATCGGGGAAGAAACAATGAAGCTCCCGTGTGTGAAGGGGCGGTGTTCCCACGCCTCTTTTCCCTGCTTCACTTCCCGCTCTCTCACAAAGGTTTGTCTCTCCCCGATGAGTACTT
The DNA here is from genome assembly GCA_030844895.1 of Ambrosia x helenae. Classification (NCBI taxonomy): domain Eukaryota; kingdom Viridiplantae; phylum Streptophyta; class Magnoliopsida; order Asterales; family Asteraceae; genus Ambrosia; species Ambrosia x helenae. The sequence goes on from JAUTDX010006516.1 coordinate 16,598, forward strand.
CCTGATGCGAACTTCTTCTTCGCTTTAGTCCAACATAGTTAACTTTGGTTGGACGCAGGGGCGATCCTTTTAAGGGGTGGGAGGGGCAGCCGACCCCCCGAATTTTCGCTCAGAAGTTCTGATTATATAGTATTCGTATAGAAATTTTTTTGTATATAAGGTTTAGACCCCCCGAAAACTAGTGACTTCCGACCCTCCGAAATTTCGGGTCAAGATTCGCCACTGGACTTGGACGTGAACCTATATCCTGATGGAGCATTCGGGGTGATCAAATTGTCCACAGCTCCACGCAAAATTCACTTTGCTATAATACTCTATGTATGTATGATTGATCTATAAGTTTAGACCACAAACTATACCAAAAAGGTGTTAGGATTCTCAAATCTTAATTACATTCGGTTTTTAAACAAGTCCTTAAAACCGAATCATAAAATCATCATGCTATTAAAAAAGAAAAGAAAAATCAAGTAGCATAATAAGGGGAAATACCATAAAAAACATTAAACTTTCAGTTTTTTCTCACTAAAGTCACTCAACAATTTTTTGCATACAAAAAGCACTACACTTTCAGTTTTTTCTTACAAAAGTCACTCAACATGTTTTTTGTACTTAAAAAACACTAAACTTTTTTTCTTTTCTCATAAAACAGTAAAACACATTACCCCCCACCCCCCTCTCCCCTTGGTCGCTTTTCCGGCCAAAATCCAGCGAGGACACCCGGTGAGAGTTGGCGGTCTTAGCACCTATAATCATATCACATGCATCCCAAACATTTTGTTGTTTTATAAATTTAAATAGTTAAAATGTCATTTTATAGTAATTAATTTCAAGTTTGAAAAGAACCAGAGCATGTGTGAATGAAAGCCCAACATTTAACTCTCTCGAAACTTTCTTAGGTCTCTCTAAACTCTTTGTTCTCTCTCCCTCAACCACACCACTACACCAAATACACCTTTCGACCTTTATAAAAAAACAGAGAGCCGGCCGGAAGTGGTCTCGAGCCCCCTTTGGATCAGTGCGTTTTTTCCTTTTTGATGTAACGACCCTACGCACGATTTCAATCGAGATTCGAAACCGCTCAAACCATCAACCTACTCCCTTCATCTCTCTAGAAGTCTCTGTCTATCATCATCATCATCATAATTTACTACTAATTAACTCTTTTCCGTTAATTTGTTTTTCAAAAGGCAAACCAAGTAAGTATTCTGGTTGGCGTGTTCTTGTGTGGGATTGGGTGTGAGGGTTGGCGGGTGTCCTCACCGGATTTTGGCCGGAAAAGCGACCAAGGAGAGAGAGAGAGGGGGGGGGGGGGTAATGTGTTTTATGAGAAAAGAAAAAAACTTTAGTGTTTTTTAAGTAAAAAAAAATGTTGAGTGACTTTTGTAAGAAAAAACTGAAAGTGTAGTGCTTTTTGTATGCAAAAAATTGTTGAGTGACTTTAGTGAGAAAAAACTGAAAGTTTAGTGTTTTTTATGGTATTTCCCCAGCATAATAATAAAGACATCATCATATTGTTAACCTCATAATCAACTTCAAGTAAGTACTCATATTCGGAAGTTAAGGGGTCAAATCGCAACCAACCACAACTACCATGTCCTAATTACCTTTCAACGGCGCCAAACCCCTTCGTCCCATCATTCAAACTTTCCAATAATTTATAAACGAAGTCACCACATCATTCCCTAACACAGTAACCTAACCAACCAACCAACAGATGAGTGGGGCGAAACTGTGTTCCTTACTGACCGAATTAGGGTTCGACGGTCACCATTCACTCGATCCAGACAGCTTCGAATGGCCGTTCCAGTACGAAGATGCTCGTCCTATTCTCGATTGGATCTGTTCTAGTCTCCGTCCGTCTAACGTCCTCTCTGTTTCAGAAGTTTCACAGTTACGTTATTGTTTCTTTCGTTCTCTCTCTAGATTGCAATATTATCTGTTTTACTGATCGTTTTGTAGGATTTACAATTATCACTTAATTTGTTGATGTAAGAGTTAATATTTTAAACTTTCACAAATGTAAATTGCTTCTATTTTGCGTTATTTTAGAATTGTGATATTGTGAAACATCTCATATAGGTAGGGCTATTCACGAGCCGAGTCGAGCGCCTCTTTTAATCGAATGAGCATTTTTCAAGCGAGTTGCTAGTGATTTGGACAATACTTATTATGCATAGTGTGTCATTTGCTTTAAATTTGTGGAGAGATACAATGAGTCAATGACAATGTTAGGTCTCAAGTTTTTATGCCTTATAAAGCAAAGCAGCCAAATTTTATAGAGTACTTTTTTTTTCATAAATGACAATGTTTTGGCTGTTGATGAAGCTGACGTTGTGCTTGTTGAGGCGATGAGCAAACTGTAGAGAATGATGACAGTGAGAGCGGTAGATGATCTACTTAGCGTCGTACAGTTTTACTTTTAGATTTAGTGTTGTATTTTTTATTGTGCTGATTGGCTAGTATGTGTAAATTATAATAGTATGTTTGTATATAGTGGGTTAAAACCCAATAGAGTGGTATATATAAACCATAAATATATTCTATATTAGTGTGCATGTGTATATAAAATTAAAACTTAAAAGTAATTCGATCCGAACCATGCTGAACGGACCTTTGCTTGTGCTTGGCTCGTTTACAAACTGAACCGAGCCAAAAATCGAACGAAAAGCTTCCGAGTGAGCATCGAGAGAGCAACAAACGGCGAATGGTTTGGACAGCCCTACATATAGGATATGAATTAGTAATGATAGACGTTTGTAAGATTGAAACTATAGTACTCTACAGTCTACCCAATAGTTATATCATGTATCATATGGCCATATGGCGCATGCTGATGGTTGTATTACAATCCAGGTATGAGCAATTTATACAAGATGGAAAGCTTTTGGAGGTAATCAACAGGTTTATTTTATGTGGTTGTCTTTGATATTATAATTATTTTGGAACTAGATACAGTTAAAAGAGACACTTTCAGGATCCAATTAAGTTGAATAAGCACAACTATTGCTATAACAGTTTTCAATGTCAAGGTGAAAATAGATCAATTTATGTTTCATGTTAAGTACTGCAGTTTAACATTGACTACAGAAGTAAATCTGTATCTCTAGTTTGGAATTTGAGCTAGTGAAGTAAATAAAAGGGTATGTTTATGTGTTATAGCCTTCCAATGTTCATGTGTTCGCTTACTAGAGAAGGAAATGATGATAAATGTCAGGAATAATCAATTTGGATGATCTTTATCTTTACTGGCTTAATGGTCTAAATCTCCTATAGTGGTCTATTGTCTTGCTGGCTTAACACCAAAGGATTTTGGTGAACAGTCGAAGGTCTCTCTTGATTTTTTTGTTGAAGTAACCAAGTATTTATATCCTTACTAAAAGTGTGAAACAAATGTATATCACAAAATTGACTAGATGTAATACTTATTTTGTTTTGTAGTCATAGATGACCATGAGCTTTAAATTGGTTGTTTAGGACTTCTTAGTGCATTTGAAAACTAGGATGAGGACATATGAGTTTAAGTTTTTATCAGAATATGAAACGAATTTCGTTTTGTAATTCAAAGTTACCATTAATAGTTTGGATTTTAAGCTGGCCACGTGTGTTTTTGTTGCATCATTTGCTAATTGGTTGGTCATCTATGATTTTCTATTAAGTGAAGAGTGAAGACTGAAGAGGCTCAATTCATTTTAGTTTACCTTTTTATTCCTATCATATGTTTTGATAGGGGGAAGACCTAGATTTTGCTTATGAAAGCATTTCAGCCTTTTCAACAAGGAGAGACAATCAGGATGCAGTTTTTGGAGCTGAAGAAGGACTAAAAGAGATACGGTAAATTTACATAATTTGCTTCAGCTTTACCAAGTGATTTTTTTGTCCAATTAATTAAAAACGTTTAAGTTTCGTTACTAGTGACTGTAATTCAAACATCACTATTTTACACTAGCATGTGAAGATTTTCATGGGATACGAAGTTGAAACATACATAATTAATAACTGTTTGTGTTTGGCTCAATCAGAACAATCTGGATTTGTTAGTGTAGAATATTTTTAAGGTTTTCGTAAGTATGAGTAGGTTTGTTTTGTCGAACTTCTGTCTCCCTTCTAAATCGTATGCAAGGTACATATTGTTGAATAAATTGTTTTTTCATAAATATGTGCATGTTACCTTTTGTACCAAAGCCGTGACTTTTATCATGGTGGAGATGAATATGTTAATATGATTGCACATTTTGTTAAAAAGCCTATATATTATACGGAATACCTGAGTACTACCTGATGCGTAGATAAGTGATTAGTATGATAATAATAATCTAAGTTAGAAACAATAATCTTAATGACGAGATAAAACCACCAAATCTGATGGAATTAAGGATAAACACCAGTACACCACCACGGTTAATCAAATTGGTGAAAGTTGAAATGATAAAGCAACAAAATCATGCTAACAACAATCAAGAATCGACTCCTTTGGTATCTAAAAAGCTCACAGGCTGAGATATAATTTTATTTAAAGGTATTTGATAGAAATCAAAGTATGCAACAGATAGATAATTTGAAATCAAATAGAAAACGGATAGATATACGGTCTGTTTATGATAGAGAAGCACCACATAAACATACGGTAGGACAAACCTACACCAAGATAGGATACAAATGCACCACCTAGCTCCGAATAGGGTCCAAAGAACGCCGTTCAAGATGCCACACATGAACTAGCAATAGAGAATCAGTTCTAACCCACAAACCAATGGGATAAAATCAACACAACCTTTTTAAACTCACAAAACTCACTGATTTCTTTTTCATTCATTCACGATTACATATAAAATAAATTAAATGCAAACAAAACAAGACAATATATAAATAAAATACAACAACAACAACACTTACCCATATATCCCACAATTAGCAAAGCTAAGAGTAGGGTCTGGGGAGGGTGGGATGTAGGCAAACCTTACCTCTATCCTTACAGATAGAGAGGCTGCTTCCAGAGAGACCCCCGGCTCAACAACACAAAAACGATAGGCAAAACAACACTTAAAACTAAAAAGGACTACTGAAATTAGAGAAACGATGGGAGCGACCCGCAGTAAAAATAAAGATATATATACAATAAAATCAACATAACTCATAAACACAAAATACAAGTCACCCTTAAAGGCCTCCTACCAGTAAAAGAAGAAGTCGAAGTCCTATTACCCCATTACTATACCACCCAAACCTCCTTAATAATCCTTAACCTTAATCTTGTGCCTCCACGAATCCCTATCCTCGACCATGTCCTCAGAGAGGTGCATCTCTACTAAATCATGCCTAATCCGCTCATCCCAAGTCAATTTGGGTCTCCCTCTACCTCTCTTTCCCTCTACAGTGAGGGATTCCACTACTCTAACCGGGGCCGTCAATTCCCTCCTCCTCACATGCCCATACCATCTTAATCTTCCTTCCTTAATCTTATCTGATAGGCTAGCTACCCCTAAACTTTTCCTAATAACCTCATTTCTGATCCGGTCTACCCTAGTGTGCCCGCACATCCACCTTAGCATCCTCATTTCAGCCACGTCCATCTTGCGAGCCATGATGTGCAAACGTGGGGCATGTCTAGATTGCATAGATTCTTCATGTTGGATTTATTCTCTACCGCTATCAGTATGCCTTTTCATACAACTTGAGAGCCTTTGAACAGGGACTCAACATTGCCTGGTAAATATAATGAAATTTGAAAATCCAAGAACAAAAGCAATAGAAAACTAGGAAAGAGATAAAGATAAATGAAGTCTTAAGCTGATGACACAGATAACTATAATAATCCCAAAATGATTTAGTTGAATGGATCAAGCAAAAATTTCTTATGTGACTTAGAATTTTATGTGCTGCATGAGAACCCATTGGGCATCTAGAAAAGTATGTTTATTTTCCAAATCTAATTGATGAATACTCCAAATTTAGTCCAAGCCAAACATGAGTTATATACTGGACTTGTTTTGTGCTATTTGACCAAATATAACAATATTTGCTACAGTTTTGTTATTAAAACAATGATAATGCATTTCAAGATTATCATCTTCTGTATATTATTTTCCTTTTTGAAAGGGATGCTACTTTATCCTTTAAAGCAGAAGCTGCTGAGCTGCAAAGACAACTTGGGCATCTACAATCTCAGTATGACATGCTTAGTACACAAGCTTCAACTTTAATTCAAGGGAAAAGGGCAAGAGTTGCATCAACATCTACTGTTAATGGATTTCTAACTACCATAGATGATAGTCTATCAGCAAGAAACTTAGATGTACGCTCACAAAAATATGAATATCTATTCTTATTATGCTTTCTTAAAGATATTTTGAATTTTTGATATATTTTGACGCTTAAGTATGAGTTCTAAAACTTGTTTCATTGTAACTGAAGATGAATGCAGTTCTTGGACGGATTGCTTCTACAGCACAAGAGTTGGCTCATTTCCATTCAGGGGATGGTACTAATTTAACCCGTATAAAGAATATTTTAATTATATGATCTTGATATGCTAAATAAAAGAAGTCATTTTTCATGGGTTTTGATTTCCTGATATGCAGAAGATGGCATATATCTGGCATACTCTGACTTTCATCGATATTTGCTTGCTGACGCATCATGTATGAAAGAATTAAATCAATGGTTTGTAAAGCAACTAGACACGGTATCCACAATACTGCATTTTATCTATGTTTTACTCATAGTTATCAAAGGTGTTTGGCGCACTCAAGGCACATAAGCCTTGCCTAGGGCCTAGGCGCAAGGCGCAAAGAAAAAAAAACGAGGGCATGAGATAAAAAAGCGAACAAAGAAAAGAAGTAAAAATATATTATTTTTTTTGAAAAATTATACCCTTCTTCAAATGAAATAAACAAAAGCTATTATATATTATTTAATATCATCTAATTAGTATCAAAAGTTTCAAAATATTAGTGTATAAAACTAGTTTTCCTTAGATAAAAGTAGAAACCTGGCTGGAATCTAGCCATAGTTTAGAGAATATGGGTGGAAACTCTCCGGAATTTGGGAATCTTGTCGGAATCTACGCCTAAACCATCACCCGGAGAATTATAGTGCAATTGTCTCCTCTTAAAGCGCAATTTGCCTTGCCTCGCCTGGAAAAATGGCTTAGGCGCAAGAGGAGATGGCTTTTAAGTTTTAACAACTATGGTTTTACTTGTCTTTTGCTTAACATGTAGGAGAACAATGTTATGTTTTTTTTCTCCAAATATATACAAAGTGGTGATTTTTTGGTAAATATTAATGATGATATGACATGGCGCATTGAATCAGGGTCCTTACCGTTTGGTGGCAGAGGAGGGAAAATCCAAATGTTCATGGGTCAATCTTGGCGATGTCTCCAATAGTTTAGCACGAGGTGATTGCCAACTTCACTTATTTTTTTAATCTTTTACTTTTGTTGGTTATAGTTTAACTTGTTCTATATTATTGATTTTAATGGTTTTCAGTCTTTATTCTAGCTAAAGAGCTCTAATTTTCCTTTTTGTGGTTGTTTTGTGATAAAGCCGACTCACCAAAAGCACAACATCAACGGCTTCCAGAATTGCAAAGGCTTCGATCCATGTATGTGCAGTGTTGTAAAAGGCGAACTAGGCGGCCGCCTAGTCGCTAGTCGGGCATGGAAATCGGAATAAGGACCTAGTCGGAATCCTAGGCGTTTTGGGCATTAGGCGGTCCTAGGCGGTGGTTTTTCTTTTTTTTTTTTTAATTTCCACAAATTTCAAAGTATTTCTTAGTATTATTTTTATATATCTAAGTATTTCTAAGTATTATGTGTATATATCCTAACACATTTTCAAAAAACACCTAAGTTTGTGTGTGTGTATAAAATACGTATAAAAATACCAAAACGCCTAATTTCGCCTAGTCCCGACTAATCCCTAGGCTAGATCTCACCGCCTGCCTGGCGCCTTGATATTTTTTTGTGTTTTTCTTCCTGATATCTGTCTTTATTATTATTTTGGCTAAATATACAGATTTGGAACCAGTGAAAGGCAGTGGGTAGAAGCTCAAGTTGAGAACGCAAAACAACAAGCTATTCTCTTAACACTTAAAGGTCAGGTGAATTCAGATGAAGCTCATATTCACCTTGATCTTCATTCACTCAGGTATTATATTACTATTATTTTTTATGTCATCAGAGATTGAGAGCATATATCCATAATGATATTAATTTCTTAAAAAAGTAAATCACTGTGATGGTTTACATTTTACTAGGAGAAAACATGTTGAATTGACCGGAGAACTTTCAAATCTACAAAACAAAGAAGAGAAGTTGTTATCTGAGGTTTGCACCTGCTTGTATCGTTCATATACTACAAATTTAGCTGAAAATGAAACTGGGTCAGACAGGTTATATGGTTTGAAAGTGGACCTAAGTATATTTTAAGGGTCACACGTTCCTAAAGCGATATTTTTCAAACATTTTGATTCATATTCAATGCCTTAACTATATACGACAAATAGAAATCGACAAAAGGTCCCAAGTCCCAACTTTAACTTGCACTGAAATTTTATGTTCTTTTAGTTAACCAGTTGTGATAACTATTGGCATGAAATCTGTAGTTTTTTTATAATAAATAAATATGCTTTTCTGTTTCTTAGACTATTCCTAATTTATGTTGGGAGCTGGCTCAGCTACAAGATACATACATTCTGCAAGGTATGTCTTTAATTAAGGCTTTAATATCTTTTGTGTTATGAAACCTATAACAGTAATGCAAGTCTTAAATTTAGGTGATTATGATTTAAAGGTCATGCGACAAGAATATTATATTCAACGTCAGAAAACGGTATATCTTTTAAACTTATACTATAAGCACTTAATATCCTAGTTAACAAATCGAACTCAACTTAACATGAACACACAAACCTAATCATTCTAATAAACCGTAAAATTGAACTAATTTATGGTTTTTTTTATTTTTAATTTTGCAGTTCATAAGCCATCTGATTAACCAGCTTGCAAGGCATCAATTACTGAAATTAGCATGCCAATATGAAAAGAAGACAATGCTCGGAGCATTTTCATTACTCAAAGTTATTGAGTCAGAACTTCAAGGTTACCTATCGGCAACCAAAGGAAGAGTGGTATGCACAACACCACCATTAAGATTATGCTTTATAAATATCATAACCGTCAATTAGTGAAGTAAAGATAACTAAAAAGAAAACGGGTTGAAGGTTATTGAGAGTGTATTTTCAATGCATAAAACCTCTCCTAACCATTTTTTTCTAAAACTATATCTTTTTTATAAACATTTTTATTAAAAAAATTTGAACTGTGTACAAATTGTCTCTGACAAAATTCTGTATTAACATTTATATTGTTTCCTATTATGTAGGGCCGTTGTCTGGCATTAATTCAATCTGCATCGATGTACAAGAACAAGGAGCTGTTGATGACCGAGATACGTTTCTACATGGTGTCAGAGATCTGTTAAGCATCTATTCAAGTAAATTAAACTCTTATTAATAACTAATTGTAGTTCATCTTTTCATTTAATGAGCTCTAACCATTTTTTTAACATTACATGTACTTAGATGCACAAGGTGGTTTGTCAACATATGTGTCAGCACCTGGCTCGTGCAGCAGATATCCAGTCTTCAGTCAGACCTCATGGTCCTACAATCTGACTTGGATAATGCCCTTCCGGAAGATAGAAGCAGATGCATCAATGAGTTGTAAGTAATCACATGGGCTGGCTCTGTGTCTGATTTTAGAAAAACTTCATAGTTTATATAAATAATTAATTTGTTAAATATGATTATAAAACTATATTGTTAGAATACTGATCTGAATCTTTTTTACAAAACAATATGAAGAGGATGTATGCATTAAAAGTTTAAAACTAGCATTGACACATTCCGATTGGTTTTGTATAAAACATAATCCAAATCGACTCGTTCATAAGACATTACCCAAATGGACCCGCTATCAAGTAAGAATATAAGATGCAATTTTAAAAGTTCTTACGTTTCCCGTTAAATATTATTTACAGGTGCACTCTTATACAAAGTTTGCAACAGCTATTATTTGCATCCTCTACCACTGCTCAGCCAATTTTGACACCCCGGGTACATCATCCACCAACTGTTTTACATGTGTTTTTAGAAAAAAAATAGTACAATTCTAGTTTGCCTCTTTTTACACACGAAAGGTTATTCACTGTCTGGTTTGGCCTGAGGCTGAAACCGTTAACTATGGTATGAAATAAAAAAAACAAACTAAACCAATGTGCCAGCCGGACTGGCCTGTTTTAGCGGTTTGGAGGTTTGAAGTGTTTTTTTTTCTATTTTTCCTTTTTGTATCAATTTTTTTAAATGATAAAGATGGTTCATGAATATAACACGCACACATTAACATATTTGCGTATCCCAAATGAAAAGTATAAATAAATAAAAAAGGCTAAACAGCAGACTCCTTCGGTCAACGCTTTATAAACATCCTTAATAATAAACATATCCTTTAAGCAGGACGGTGTTATTTTTAAACTAAAAATATTCCCTTCATCTTGTTGTTTCAGACTCTAATGAAAGAGCTAGACGAGATGGAAAAGATGAATGCCAAATTATCTGCCGCAGTCGAAGAAGTAACACATGAGCACAACAAGAAGAATGAGGTAATATTTGTACGGGCTGGGTCAGGCCGGGTTAACACAAAACACTTTTATCTCCAAACTTATATGTTATGAATAACAACTTTATATTGTATACAAAATTAATACTTTGTTGGTGTGACAGATTGTGAAGCATCACTCACAAGAAATGGCACTTCAAAGGCAGGTGTTTGTGGATTTTTTCTGCAATCCTGATCGTTTGAGGAATCAAGTGAGGGAACTAACTGCCAGAGTTAGGGCGTTGCAAGCGTCGTAATGAGTAACATATATTATGGTTTTCCACATGGAGTTTGTATGATTTAAGTAACTATGTGTCATTTGATTTGTTTTTTTTAATGTTTCTTATTTGATGCATGGTTATGTTTAAGCGTTTACAGCCCTGAAAAAAAGGATTGAATGTTAATAATATTATAGTATCTTTTTATGGATTTAACAGGTAAATAGGTAAATATTGGTCTTGTTTTTATGTGTTTACTTTTCTGATTCACTGTTATGTCTATAGACTATTACTATTTAGTTGTCACCGAGCAGCGAGCACTGACTTCTTACACGGTAAATTGGTCAGTCAACTTTTATTACAAAAAGGTAAATCACAATTGGCTTTTGGATTAAATTATAACTGGATAAATAAGATACTTAGAAATTTTGTTCGCTTATGTAAGGGTTATTATCATTGAAAAAACTAACTTTTTACAAGAAAAAGTCGATTATTGTCATATATTTTGTGATTTTTTAATAAATTAGAAACTTTAATATATTAAAATTTAGTTTAAAGTTATATTTTCGTGAAATAAGACTTTATGTTATTGTTATGGTAGTTTACCCATAAAAATAAAGTAGGTATGCAAAAAATATTACATACATAACAAAATTTCAATTGTATGACATAAAACTAGCTTATAAATATGCTTAAATACATTTCAAATTATACATGTTTTATTTTTATAGAAGAAATCTTGTGCGAACAATATTTTAATAGTATTTAAATGTTAGTGTTAAAAATCAAATTCATAGCAAAGTGTTTAATATCTGTGACCAAAGTATAATATATGTTAGATAAAGACAACAAAAAATCTAAACTCAAGTAGTTTCTCTATATCAGCCGTGATACTTTTACACCAAAATGATCTATAGATTGATTAAAAATAAAAACTAAAGATGGGTTGATTTGGATTAAATTAGAGTTTGTCCGCTCACCCGATTCCACTAAATGACCCGTCGACTGCCAAGATTCAGTAAAACCTAAATCGATCATAAATCTACAAAAAAATGTACAATGAGTAAAAATATGTCATTATTACAAAAAAAATTTGCTAACTACCACCATTGTCTATGTCACCCTACCATTATTACCACAGTCACCACCATCCCCTTGTTCACAAGTCACACCTAGTTTGATCTCAATCATGATTCATGTTTTAACTGTTACCCAACCCGCTAGCCAAACCGCTATGCTTATTTTACACGTTTAAAGTGATTAATTGTTTTCAATCCAAGAAAGATAGATATCATAAGTTTATATTTTCCAAAATGTTAGAAAGTTTCTTGGAATGGACACACATCTTCCATTTCAAGCCTCTTTCCTTTTACATGTGCACCACCAATAAAAGGAAACACCCCCACAACAATTTCATCTTCTTTTCCCTTTTGTTTTTGTTTTTTTCCATAAAGACCGAAATCCCTTTTCATGATGTCTCACTCACATCATAATATAGCCTACAGAAAGCTTTTGTATCTTGTAAGCAATCTACCTTGTTTTTAACTCTTGTGAGAAAGCAAACTTTAACAAAGCAAAAAAGGTGATATACTTCCTCATACTTATTTATTTTATTTCATGAATGGTGAACAATATTCAAAATCACAACTTTTTTAATATAAGATTGACAAGATGCATTATAACGGTAGATTAGATGTGATATTGTGAAGATTTTAGAGACTAATACTCAAAACCACTTTATTTCTGAACACAGAACAAATACAACTCAGGAGCTGTTCATAAAAGGATGAACAACTCAATACAAAGATCAACAGATCTACTACCACTCTTAACCTAGACTCAGACTAGATCAGAAGATCATCAATCACACGATGAACAAACTAATAACCTGAAAACCCTAATCGTCTAGAGAGTGACAATATTGAGAGAGAACAAAAAGACTGAGAGAATAACTAAACTCTCAAAATACAGAAAGCACAAACTATATATAGAAGCTATAGAAGCTTCTGTTCAGGAAACACAAAAGAACAATCCTCCACCGTTTGATCAAGATGACACGGATCGATAACAAATCAATGGCTGGAATTGAACTCAACTTGCACGAGTATTTGTAACAACTTCTGAACCTCTTGAATGACTTGAACCTTCTGTCTTGAACCTCTGAACCTCTTGAACTCTATCAACCAGCCCAACAGCTTCCATCAACAAGCCCAATATGCCATCAGCCTAATATCCTTCTATCAGTCCATAGTCTATCTACCAGAAGCCCAAAACCTACAAATACCTTATGCAACAAAATAAGTAATAAAACTGATTATGAGAAATACTATTTTAACACCCCCCCCCCCCCCCCACAATTTTATTACTTAAATACATCAACCATTCTTAACTTGTCACACAACTTAGAATGTTGATGTGATAACAAACCTTTGGTAAATAGATCAGCTAACTGATCTTCTGATGAAACTTTAATTGTTTTAATCACACCTTTTGTAATATGTTCTCTTAAGACAAACAAATCCAATTCAAAATGTTTAGTTTTGTCAAAAAACACAGGATTGGCTGCAATAGCCAATGCAGCTGAACTATCACAGTTCAGAACAACTGGAACTTTGACATTTACCATCAATTCTGACAGTAAATTCTTGACCCAGATAATTTCACACACAGCAGCACACATAGCTCTGTATTCGGCTTCAGCCGAAGATCTGGCTACAGTTTGCTGTTTTTTACTTTTCCATGACACCAAACAATTTCCAATAAACACACAAAACCCAGTAACAGATTTTCTACTATCAATACACTTAGCCCAGTCTGAATCTGAAAAAGCAACCAGGTCAAAAGAATCATGTTTTGAAAACAGAATACCTTTGCCTGGTGATGACTTTAAATATCTCAAAAGTCTTAATGCAATTTTCAGATGCCCCTCACTAGGCTTATGCATGAATTGACTTAGATAATGTACTGCATAAGATATGTCTGGTCTTGTGTGGGATAAGTATATTAATTTCCCAACAAGTTGTTGATAACCAACAATATTACTCAACAACTTATTTTTCTCTAACACGATATTTGTAACAACACTGTTTTGCTCAATAGGATTAGTTACAGGTTTTGAACCTAACATACCATATTCAGAGAGCAACTCAGTACAGTACTTTCTTTGTGTTAGACACAGCCCATCACTAGTTTTTAATACTTCAATTCCTAAGAAATATTTTAGTTCCCCTAAGTCTTTGATTAAAAATTTAGTTTTAAAACAAGTCTTAACCAACTCAATTTCATCATTAGAATTACCTGTAATGATTATATCATCCACATATACCAGTAAGACAATAAAGACATTTTTATCATGTTTCACAAACATAGAATAGTCACACTTGCTTTGCACAAAGCCAAACTCAATCAATGCACCAACTAATTTTTCATTCCACATTCTTGGTGCCTGTTTTAAAACCATACAATGATTTTTTCAATTTACACACTTTACCAGTTTGTTCATTTAATCCTTCAGGAAGAGACATATATACTTCCTCATTTAAATCACCATAAAGGAATGCATTGTTTACATCTAATTGGAAAATATTCCAATTATTTTGAACTGCTAAACTAATAATGCACCTCACAGTAACCAGTTTCACAACTGGTGAGAAGGTTTCTTCATAATCTATACCTTCCTTTTGGCTAAAACCTTTAGCCACTAACCTAGCCTTATATCTATCAATCTCCCCATTAGATTTATATTTAATTTTATAAATCCACTTGCACCCAACCTTGTGCCTACCCTTAGGGAGATCAACTATTTCCCATGTATTATTTCTATATAGAGCTTCTAGTTCATCATTCATAGCTCTAACCCAATTATTATCTTTAATAGCTTCAAAATAATGTTTGGGTTCTCTACTTCTATCAAGAGTGACAGAAAAACACTTATTTTCAAAAGACAAATTTGCAAAGTTAACAACTTTTTCTATAGGATATTTTACCCTACTTTCTATGACATATTCATTAAATTTGTTAGGAAAATTACTTTTTCTAGTAGATTTTCTAACACTTTCTTGAATAATGTCACCCTCAGTTTCAGTTTCTTTGTCATTCTTAGTACTCACATGGTCTGCCTTATCAACATCAGTTGAATTGTTGTCAGGTTGCTGATGTTCAGCAGGCTGCTGAACTTCAGCCTTTCCTTGATCAACATTCTCCTGATTTGATTGCTGACTCTCATGTGTTCCTAAGTCCTTATTACCTAAATCTCTTTCTTCATCATTGGGATCATTCACATCCAAGAAATGTATAGATTCTGTGTTTTCAAAAAGATCAAAAAAATTTAGGTTATTAACAGTTTTATCATTATTACTATTGTAGTTATCAAAAACAGTTTTTTCTTTAAATGGAAAGCAAGTTTCAAAAAATTTCACATCTCTTGAATACAAAATGGTTTTACTGTCAAGACTAAAAGTTTTATAACCCTTTTTTTCATTTGAATATCCTAGTAAAACACATTTTTCAGCTCTACTTTCCAGTTTATTTGTTTCATTTAAAACAGTACAAAAACACAGACATCCAAACACTCTTAAATGACCTAGAAAGGGAACAAAACCATGAATCATTTGATAAGGAGTTTTTCCACCCAGCACAGAAGAAGGAGTCCTATTTATTAAATCTGAAGCAGTTAGAATGCAATCAGTCCAAAACCTCACAGGTAGACTACTATGAAACAACAAGGCTCTTCCTACATTCAACAAGTGCCTGTGCTTCCTCTCAACAACACCATTTTGTTGAGGGGTATAGGCACAAGTAGTTTGATGAATAATCCCTTTTGATTTACACAAATCAACCATTTGATTATTCACAAACTCAGTCCCATTGTCAGACCTAATAACCTTAACTGTTTTCCCAAACTGATTTTCTATTAGATTAACAAAATCCTTTATATTTTCAAATACCTCAGTTTTGTATTTCATAAGACAAACCCACACAGCCCTTGAAAAATCATCAACAATAGTTAAAAAATATTTATTCCCATCTCTGTCTGCAACCCTGTAGGGTCCCCAGACATCAATGTGAATTAACTGTCCTAGCTGAGTTGTCTTATGTTCGCTTAAAGGAAATGGTTCTCTGTGTTGTTTGGCTTTGTGACAAACTTCACAGGGTCCATTTTGTTTATCAACATGTAAGTTAAGGTCAGAACTAAGGACTCTTAGAACTTGGTCTGCAGGGTGCCCTAACCTAGCATGCCACAGATTAAATTCACTAACAGAGTTGAAACACACCTTAGACATAGAACAGGTACTACCACACATATACAAACCATCAGACTGATCACCAGTCACCAGGACTTTCTTGTTGACAAGTCCTGTAAATAACATTTATTCTCATCAATCCTATAAACAACTTGTTGTCCCTAGCTAACTTGTGGACAGACATAAGATTGACAGTGTATTCTGGAACAACTAAGACATCCTGAAGTATTACTTCATCTGTTAATTTTAATTTTCCAATTTTGGTTACTATAGCAAAGGTACCATTTGGATGTTTAACTTTAATGTTCAAATCAGATACATCAACAAAATCAAATAGACCTTTATCACTATTAACCATATGCTCATTTGCTCCAGAATCCACAATCCAACCAATCCCAATTAATTTCCCATTAGAACTTGTAAAACAATATATCTTATTACTAAAAGCAGAAGCACAGAATATCCTACCAGATAGATTGCAGGATTGACCAGGTTCATTAGACTTTTCATGCAACAAACTCAACAACTTAGAAACTTGATCACTAGTCAAAGCAGCAGCAGTATTAGATGAATCAGAAGACACATTGTTATTTACAGTTGTTCTCTTGTTATAATTTCCTCTTTGTTTAGACCAAGGAGGATAACCAACAAGCTCAAAACATTTGTCAACCAAATGTCCTGTCTTATTGCAATGTGTGCACTTCAAGGACTGATTACCACCTTTATTAACCCTTTTATTATTAAAACTATTATTATTATTACTGACTTCACCAACCTGACCTATTTTAGAATTAAAATTACAGTTTGATTCTTAGAAGTCCCTGTGCTGGAGTTTCTATGAGATTCCTCTCTAGAAACCACAGCAAAGGCTTCCTTCACAGAAGGAAGTTCAGTTTTAATTAATAAAGCAGTCCTAACATTTTGATAAACACTATCTAGTCCCATAAGGAACTGCATAAGCTTTATCATATGATTATAGTTGTTAAAGTCCTTAGATGCATCACACACACAAGAGGGCAGTTGTAAGATTTGGTCAAGTTGTTTCCACATTACATTCAACTTGTGATAATACTCAGACACTGACATTCCATTTTGAGTAAAAGAATTAATTTTCTGATGTAAATCAAAAACAACTGACCCATCTATCTTATTATATGTTTCTCTTAAATCTCTCCAAACATCAGAAGCAAGTTTAGAATAAACTTGCCCCATGTACAATTCTTCTGATACAGAATTTAAAATCCAGGTTAAAACAACTGAATTACATCTATCCCACTGTTTCATAAGCACAACATCATCATCAGGTTTCACACATTCACCATTAACAAAACCTAGTTTATTCTTTACTTGCAAAGCCAAAATCATAGCATTAGACCACAAAGTATAATTTTCTGTACCCTTAAGTTTAATGCTAATAATTGACAGATTTGCAGAGTCACTAGCATGAAGATATAACGGATCACTAGCATCAAGTTTACTAACACGTGTTCCACCAAGTCTACGATCACCAGAATCACTACTACTTTCAGACATATTGCACGATAGCACACACAATCAACTAAGCAACTACCAGTTAAGCTAACACTTAAACACACCAGCAGTAAAACAACAGATTACACAATCAACACCTTATATAAAGAAAACAACACCAAACAAGACACGACCACCGGCGAAGCCACACTGGTGTTCCAGATCGTTGGTTCGTCACTCAAGGTGCCAACGCAGGTCCTAGTGTAGGAGCCACCTAACCACTAGACCGACCTTAAAGCTAACACAGAGCACAAGCTCTGGCAAACGACTCCTTAGGACAAACTCTAAGAAAGAAACAACAAAGATAAATCAGAAAGATCTCACCAGAAACTCGTAACGTATAACCTTCACTTAGGGTTATATCGTCAGAGAGCAGTAAACTTCTTCTGACCAAGAAACCCTAGATCTGAAGATAACAGATCCAAGATTTTAAACCCAAGAAACCCTAGATCTGAAAACAGCCGATCAAAGAATCGTCTTCAACCAAAAACAGCAGCGGAATCAGAGACAGAGCTCAACCTTGAGCTCTGATACCATGTGAAGATTTTAGAGACTAATACTCAAAACCACTTTATTTCTGAACACAGAACAAATACAACTCAGGAGCTGTTCATAAAAGGATGAACAACTCAATACAAAGATCAACAGATCTACTACCACTCTTACCTAGACTCAGACTAGATCAGAAGATCATCAATCACACGATGAACAAACTAATAACCTGAAAACCCTAATCGTCTAGAGAGTGACAATATTGAGAGAGAACAAAAAGACTGAGAGAATAACTAAACTCTCAAAATACAGAAAGCACAAACTATATATAGAAGCTATAGAAGCTTCTGTTCAGGAAACACAAAAGAACAATCCTCCACCGTTTGATCAAGATGACACGGATCGATAACAAATCAATGGCTGGAATTGAACTCAACTTGCACGAGTATTTGTAACAACTTCTGAACCTCTTGAATGACTTGAACCTTCTGTCTTGAACCTCTGAACCTCTTGAACTCTATCAACCAGCCCAGCAGCTTCCATCAACAAGCCCAATATGCCATCAGCCCAATATCCTTCTATCAGTCCATAGTCTATCTACCAGAAGCCCAAAACCTACAAATACCTTATGCAACAAAATAAGTAATAAAATTGATTATGAGAAATACTATTTTAACAGATATTGGTAACAATAGTATTTTACAAATGTAATTATATGCGATATACTCGTTACTTATACAAATAGTTCGTTTTAGTAAACATGTACAAATATGTGTTTCAACAACACTGCTCATCGTTTTGCCTCTTTGTTGGCTTTACTGCTTCACTCCCGGGCATCAAAGACATGCTTGCGCGATAAACCAAATATTTTTATTACAAGAATAAGTGTTTCACAACCTTTAATAAGACATCATCAAATAAAGGATGAATTTCATACACCATCCTCTAAATTTATGAAATACCATATTTCTTAAAAACACAAGTTTCCAATATATCAAAAGAGTATATGGATTGATAGTTTGATACATTAGAATACATTAAGTGGATTTATTTATACCAACAGTCTTTAATTTATTTATACCAATACAGCCGTGGTATTGGAGAAGGTATCAGCCTGGTGCAGGATCCCACAGGTATATGCTTTCAGTGTTCGTGATCTCTTGAATATTCATAAGACGATGGCGATGGAGAATTACAAGAGAAAATGGGTCAAAATGATCATTGTGGGAGCGGCTTGGGCGATATGGAAAGCACGTAACGCATACATTTTTTCTGGGAAAAGGGTGTCTCCACTAGGTGTTTTCGCGGAAATTCAAACATCGACGTACCTTTGGGCGAAGAATAAATGCAAGACAAGCAATTGGACGTGGCAAGACTGGGTCGCTTTCAATGTTCCGATCACTTAGACTGTTTTCATGTTTGTAGTTTGTTATAAAATTGGGAGATGTATGGTGTATGGACTAGTGTCTTATTAGTCCTGTTGTACTCAAAGTTTGGTGATGAATAAAGAGAATGTTTGCTGATCAAAAAAAAACTAATGTGGTTTAACGGTAACTAAATATCTAACTAGAGCTCCGTTAACCGGACTACGTCGCCTGTGTTTGTTGATTGTCATTTGGGCGGATGATTAGATGAATGATGTTAATTTGACCTGATATATTAAATATAATATTTTTCAAGAGAGAATACATGAAAAGTTTAATACAAAGACATAGATAGGTGTATTTTGGCTACGGGTGCAAACGAGCCGAGCAGCTCGCGAGTTACTTGAGATCGGCTTGATAAAAAACTCGAAACGAGCTGAGTCTTATCGAGCCTGAAACAAAACTCGTTTATTTATCAATTCGAGTCCGAGCTCGAACTCGAGCCTAATATATGAAGCTCGTCAGGCTCGTCGAGCCTTATCAAGTCTGAGTATAATACTAGTTATTAATATTTTGTAATTTTTACCCCACATATAAAGTTTAAAGTTTTTAGTAAACGAGAAGAGCCGAGCTTTTCACTTAGCGAGCTCGCAAGTCTAAATGAACATATTGTTTATATCATTTTTATTTAATATTCTACTAATAAACACTAAACGATATGAGCTTGAACAGCTAGCTACCAAGCCAAGCTCGAGCTTGTTCAACTAGTTTGCACCCCTAATTTTGGCAGAGAAAATCATTTTGTAAAAACATATAACACATTTTATTAATAAAGTATAACTTTCAATATTGGTAGTTTTGGTACTACAAGACAGTATAAATTTAGGTCATACCCAAGTCACTTTCAATTAAAGGTTGAACAGTGGTATTATCAGAGCACGCAGAAGCTTTCTTTTTTGGTTGGTTTATGGGGCATGGCCATGCACAAGCAACTCTCATAATTATAGCAACAAACCATCACTCACTATCAAAAATTCCACTTTTTTTTACCCTTTTCTCCATTATATCTTTTAACAGATTTCTAAAAAGTAAAAAAATACATAAACTTCATATTTAATTATACACCAATAATTCATGTCACATGTCATGGCCCAAAACTTTGAAATTACATCAAGTCAAATACAAAAGTGGATTAAATTAACCCAAATACAAAAAAGAAAAAAAAAGCATGAGTCCTAACTCCTAATCTTCAGCATCTTCAACTTCATCTTCTTGGGCCATTTCAACATTTTTTACACATACTGGTGTATATAATATTATAAACCCTACTGTTTAATTTAATTATCTAACCCTTTTTCTTCAAAGCTCTCACATAACACAAGCAGCTTGCATGCACATTGAAAACAACCCCCACTTTTTGCTCTTCTGCATATAAACAACACAAACTTAACAACTTTCTTTATGAAGTAAATTACATTAATCTTTATTAAAGATTTAAAGAACATAATTAATATAGATTAGACTTTGTGAACCGTGTTGACTTCTAACACAGTTGGACTATGGGGACCACAAAGTCATGTTAAAAGTCGACAAAAAACTGTATTACGTAATTTATGGAGATTCATGTGTCAGAAACCTCAAAAACAATAATATGTTTAATAATATACTCCGTATTACATTATATGATAATAATAATAATAATAAGAATAATACTCCGTAATAATAATAATAATAATAATAATAATAATAATTTAATAGTACAGCAAATAAAATAAAATCGTAATAAATGTAATTAAATAATATATTTACATTTTATATAAAAATTATAACAATAATATATGGAAAAAATTATAAAAGCATATAAATAAAACAACTAATTAAAATTAAAAATTATTAAATAACCACTAAGCTTGAAAAAAAAACTCAAAAAATTAGCCAAGTTCAAGCTTAAGAAATATAACTTTTAAAATGAGCTCGAGCTTTTTTAAAGTTTTAAAATGAGCTCGAGCTTTTTAAAAGTTAAACACAACCAAAATAAGCTCGTTCTCGACTCAGCTCGTTTAAAAAAGTTCTAGAAACTCAAAACATACCCTTCTGGGCGGCACACGGAGGAGGTCCGGCGAGATTTTATACAAATCTTCATCAACAGCCTTCGACTTAACAACTTTAACTTCAGGCACAAACTCATAATCATAATCACAAACCACTTTCTTTGACCCTCTGACCGGACCCTTTTTCCGGTCAAGTCTCCGGCGAGGAACCACGATCATGGCCGGAGTTACAACATTGTTCTCGTACAAGTCTCCGGCGACATAAAGATCACGGTCTTGTGGGTAGCTGTAGGTGTAGCCGTAGCCGATGAAGCCGGCTTGTCGAGCCGTCTCGAAGCATTGAGTGAAAGGGAGATTATTGTTGCAGTCCCAGCTGCCAAATGGTGGTATGTGATTGCCTCTGAATTCCTGTAAAAAGATAAGAAATGATGAGTTAAGAGTTAAGGGGTGGTTTGGATATTAATGGAAAGTATAGGGGGTGAAGTGAAACTTACATCCATGTTGTTGACTTGTTGATTTGTTGGTAGCTTTCTATTGTTGTGATGAGTGAAGTTGGAATGTGGAGTGAAGTGTGGTGGTGTTTATATAGGCAAAGGTGTGGAATGGGAATTTAAAGAGGAAAGTGTTGAAGTCAAGGGGTGGTTAAGATTGTTTGTTGTACATTTTGCATTGAGAGTGGTACATTTATCTTTTTTTTAAGGGGGGGGGGGGGGGGGGGGGGGGGTTAGGGTTGTAAAGGTAAAAAGGTAAATGAGGTTTGAAAAGAACATTGAACAATGAACATGGAAGCTAAGGTATGGTGATGGGAATGGGTGTCCAGGGAATGTGTAAAGTAGGCTTATGGTGTAAGAATGGCTAAGGTCAAACACACTGTTCAGGAAAGAAAAAATGGTTCTTACTTTTGTTGGCTTGGCTGTAAAAACAAATAAAAATAATAATATATTGCCTTGATGAATAGAAATAGGTTATTCATACACATATACATACACAAACATTGTACTGTTAGACCATGCGTAGTGGGGGGCTTCAGGGGCGATGCTTAGTTGGGGCGGGAGGGGGCGGCCGACCCCCCCGAATTTTCGCGCAGAAGTTCCGATTATATAGTATTCGTATAGAAAATTTTGGAAATATAGGGTTTCGACCCTTCGAAACTGGTTTTCGACCCCCCGATACTAGTGACTTCCGACCCCCCGGTAACTTCCGACCCCCGAACCTTCGGGTCAAGCTTCGCCACTGGGGGGCTTTTATATAAAGCCCCCCTTCCTGATTGGTCCACGTGGCTGCTGAGTCAGCTTGGGGGTTTAATTCAAAATAGGGGTGTAGTGGGGTGGGGAAAATTCCAGGCGCTATATTAAAAGAAAAGGCTGAATTCTCAGCTGCACATGCCCTACAATTTGATTATTACCTTCAATCTTTCTTACAAGTGCTCCACGTGTCTTCATATTGTTTGTTAATGAAAAAGGTGTTTTGGCGCTATTAAAGAAACGCCCCAGCTTCAAATTTACACATGGCGCCCCCCCGTAACGGTGTGGGGGGCGCTATTTTTCAAAAAGTTGCAAAAAAACGCCCCACTACGGAGGGTCTTATTAGGAAAATCATAGCCGGGTTCATCATCAAAATTGTCAAAAGGGTTTCAAGTAACTCAATTCAATAACATCATTTGTTAATTTTTGCATCATAGATATGCTGGTGTCATAGGGTCATCAAAATGGAAAACTCGTCACTCCTTTGACTACATAATGAGGTGATATTCTCCAACCACCAAGGCAAGCTGGCGAAAACTATACACGAGCTAAAGTCACTCGGCTCCTGCTAGTGTTTGTGTTACTGAAAAAGTACATGACATTAGAGCCTTTGGTGATTTGTGTAGCTTTGTTCTAGCTCTTGGCTAGTGTTTGTGTTAATGAAAAAGTTTGTCGTTCAAAAAAAAATCAACTGGATCAAACACATAAAATATAACTTCAACAGTTTAAACTTTTAAGTGACATTACATTATGAAAGTGAATAAATGAATTCTCTCTTATCAGGTTACATAGGGTGTCATCACATTCAACCAATTCCTATGTGACGCCACATTTTTAAAACATTTTATTACATCTATCACTATTTGCATGTGGTGGTTATCACATCCATCACTATTTTTTAAAAAATAAACTATAAATTTAAATAAATTAAAACCAACAATATGTAAATTAAAATAAAAAAGTACAATAAAATTAAAGTTGCATAAAACCTAAATGTTACACATTAAAAAAAAGCAAAAACATTATAAAAAATAACTTAAAAGTTTTCGGCCAACCCCACTTTACACAAATTTTCCCGTTTGCATTAAATGAATCATCTTGTATGGTTCTTTGGCGTTTTCATGCAATTCTCCCATAACCTTTAAATCTTAATTTTTTTCCATTTCTGATAAGTATTTCATGAATGTGTTATCTCTGTTTTAATTTTGACTCTGCCAACATCTTGCGACGTTCTTTATTCTCCCCATTTCCACCTATTTTGCTGACTTGAATTCGGTCATCACATCCACCCAACCTCTTTTCCCTCTACTACTTGACGACTCAACACTTTTCTCCGATTCGTCATTCTCATCGGTGTTGTGTCGTCAGTGGGGTCGTCATTTAAATTGATTTTGGGAATATTGCTTAACAACCCATCCGGTGATTTTGTGAAAGTTCCCGAATCGGACGTACCTTCGCCTCGTAGGCAACACTTTTTTGCTTGAACCTTCCATTTGATATTTTTTTGTTGTCTGAAATGTTGGTGTGTTGTATGTGATTTAGGTTGCTAAGTATAATTGGTTAAAAATTAGGTGCATACATAATGTGGTAAAAAATAAGAAAAACATATGGTCATATGACCGTTGCCACCGTCCAAACGACTCTTTTGACTAACATCAAGCTCGCGATGTACATCACGAGATGTGATGTTTTTTCTCCATCACAGCCAGGACGGTCCGTGGTTCGTGACCATCACAACCATCATGCGACATTATCGTGGACCGCCCCATGCCCCGTTCACGCGACGTTATCACGAACCTCCCCGTACCCTTTAATGGTAGTTGTTACAAAACAAAACCCACTTGATCAACGAATCCACGAACCTCTATTTAGTTAACCGAACTTCATAGGGTTAACGAATCATATTCAGAGCCCAACAAAGCTTTTATCCACATACCACTTTGAGCATCATATCCTATCTATCTTAGCCATATTTTGAACCCATCCATAAGTTATCAATTTAGTTATTTGTCAAACATTTCGATGCGTTATTGACAACGAATATTAAAAAAGAAAAAAAAACTTATAAAAAAGTGTTAAAGATATGCAGAAATTATAATATTGGAAAAACGACTTATTAAAAAATCAAATTTTTAATTAAACTTTTTATAAAGCTTATCCAAATTCTAATATTTTTCAGTTCCTCAACGAAAAAAATCTTACCCGCGAAAAAAATTAACGCAATAAATAATAAATATTAAAGCGTAAAGTGCATAAGATGTTTTAATTCAAAAGAATGAGTTAACAGTCAAAATTGTCTATGAGGTTTAGTTAGTTATGTTAAAAAAATAATTGTTAGCTATACATATTTTACCCTTCCCAACTCGTACTTTAGTTCTCTCCATGTGTGAAATTCAATCCAAGGGTTAGGATAAAATACACAGTGAAAGAAATAAAAAAAGTCGTAAAAGGGTATCAAACAGACTCCGATTGAACTCATTTAAGCGGCAATGAAACCATCTTATCGAATCTTACGATGTTAGTCTTTAGGTTATCGTTTTTTTTAGCTTGTAGTTTTTAGAATTCACGTTATATCATTATGTCTTTTAGAGAAAATTGCTCGAATGGTCCCTGTGGTTTGCACAAATTTCAACTATAGTCCCTAAGTTTTTTAAAATTACATCCATAGTCCTGAAACGTTGGTTTTTTTTAACTCGGATAGTCCCTGAGGCTAACAGACGTTATGTTCAGACGTTAAGTCACCTCACGTGCTCAACACGTGAGGGTATTTTTTGTCCTTTTATGTTTGAATTACATTAAAACCCTGTCATTTCAACACTAATCCCTATTTGTTAGTTTTTTCTTCCCTCCCATTTCATCACCTGTTCATCTTCATCTCTACACTCTGTTTTCGAACCCTAATCTATGATGGAAGAAGACGATCATCAAAACCACAAGTATCACAATACGTGGTCGATCAGGGAAGAATATGAGTATGGTAGGCGATTCGTTCCACATAGAGTGTATGGTAAGTGTTTTACCTAGAAGTTACCATTTTTTCTAAGGTTCCTTTGTCCCACTTGTTTGCCCTAAAAGTTACAATTTTTTTTTCTTTTTGAGGTGGTTATGAGCACATGTTTTCATTAAAAGTTCATCATGGGGGCAATTTTACCAACACTCCTGAAAGAAGGTACTCCCATGGAAGTACAATTATGTGGATTATTGCAACATTGATGAGTTTTCTGTCCATGAGATAAACTTTATGATTTGTGACCTAAAATTGATGTTAGTTCAAAATTGTATTACCATTTTCAAATACCAAGTTTAGATTTAGATTATGGCTTAAGGCCTTTAGGCAGTGATCAATATGTTTTACTTTTAGTAACTATGTAAGTTAGAACAAGGTTATTAATATGTTTGTAAACATGGTTCAACTAAGATAAAAAGTTTCTTTAGTCCTACACAATCATCTAAAGTGGTTAAGGAAGAAGTAGAAGATGTAGGTCTCTCTGCTAACACTGATAAGGGGAAAAAACCAAGAAAGAAGTTGAAGGTTCGGAAAAAGTTGTTACTTGAGTGGAAAAATAATGTAGAGGGTGATGTGGCTAATGTAGAGGGTGATGTGGTTAACGTAGGGTCTGGTGTGGATAATGTAGAGGGTGATGTGGCTAATGTAAGGGCTGATGTGACTAATGTAGGGGCTGATGTGGCTAATGTGGCTAATGTAGAGGGTAATGTTGATAATGTTGTAACGACCCGAGCCTCCGACAAAATAACTTAATACCTATAATATAGTATGTTATGTATGCAATTAATACCTATATTATAATATGTTATGTATGTACATTTGATGAAAAACTAAATATATATAAGTTATAGATGGGCCGAATAATATTAAGTCTGGGAAAAAAAAAAAGGAAAAGAAGCTGGAAGGTTAGTAGGGTTTTATTATGGATTATAATAATAAAAAGGGGCTCCAATACCATCAACCTAATACCATTCACAAAGACAAAACCGGGGATAAGTACACCTCATAGTAACAGGTGTCTTCTTCTCATAAACTCTGTTTAGTTATATAAACCCTAACCGAGATCATATACCACACTTTAGATACTCAAAAGAATAATAAGGGGAAACAAGCTATGGATTCATCAGGAGGTTAGCAGAGGAGAATTCGTATGGTTGCTATAATACTAGGTAAGATGTCGATCCTTTAATCTCCTTTATAAGTATTGAATAATCTGTAGTTATAGATTTAAGATAATATTGATTCTAAGTATAATAAGAAGTAATAAATCAGTAGGGTAAAGGAACCTAAGGATTATGAAACCAATAATGAATAATTGTATCTTGTATATTGAAATAACCGGTTGATGATACATGAATAGGGAATCATGAAGGCTGATATAATAAGGAACCAGAAGGAGGCGATCGCAAGTATCAGGTGAGTTTATGAACACATGAACCTAATATGTGTGTAACCATTGTTGTACTTAAATGGGGATTCAAGAAGGAACTGCCGAAAACCTTTTACCCACACTCATTAACTTAATAAAGCCGCTTAACATATGAATAGCGCTATTTGGGGAAACCCCCACACATGATGGGTTCGGAAGAGTAAACCGAAAACCAACCATCGTGACTTTAACCAAATGTGGCATGTGTTTTGCCGTGAGAGCTTATATTGGCAGTTTATAAGCTCCAAGGGAAGGATTGAGATTGTGGCTTGAATTCCATGCTTGTGAATGTAAGCGAGTATAACCAAGTCATAAACTCACCAACTATTGTTGACCCTTTTGTTGTTTCAATTTTCTTAACAGGAACTTTGTGGAAAGAGGTGAAAGTAGCGTGTTGTGGAATCATAGAAGGTAGCGGCACTAAATCGTTAAGGTCTAGTATGATAAGCTTTTGTGTTCATAAAACGATGAGTAGGAATGTTGGATGTTAAGTTGTGATGTGTTTGAATATTATGTACATTATTAAGTGTTAATGAAAATATGTTGTTGTGAATTCGTTGCGCTCCTTTTATACGGAAATATAAGACTTTATTTGAGAAAATATGAGACCAACTATTACTACCGGACATCCAAATGTCGGGTTGTGACAGTTGGTATCAGAGCGAAAACGATCCTAACAACCGAATAAAATTCTTGGGGAAATTAGAGCATTTGAGATTAATATATAATAAAGAAATTTGTTTTGTGATAGTGTTATGGCAGGAAAGGGTAAGGAACTAGCAATGGAAATAGAACCCCCTACAATGGAAGAACAAGAAAGGCTTATACTTAGTGATCATGAGAATAACATTGAGGATGAACCTATGGAAACCCAACAAGAAGAAGATAGCCAAGAGGAACCCGAGGAAGAACCTTATGAGTCTAATCGTAGTAGGAGTAGGTCTCAAGAGTTTGTTCCCGAAACTCAAGAAGTAAGAAACAATGAAGAAGGACCATCTAGAAGGACTAGAGGTGCTAGGATGTCGGTTAGACCCGGATTCCCAACTCACCTACTTGCACAAAGAGATGTTATAGAAACATCCGAAGAAGATAGGGCAAATCAATCTCAAGAGAATCGGTATCTTTACCGATTTAGAATAGAAAGGGGTATGCCATTGGAAGATCCGTATGAACAAATAAGAAGACGAGCAAGAGAATGGAGGAATAGGCAACCGGAAATGGCAAGGAGGAACAATAGGAGGTGTAGTAGGTGTGAAGACTTTGACCGAATTGTGCTCCAACGAAATTTGGCCGAAGTTCAAGTGACCCGAATTCGTAGGAACATGCAACAATTTATGGTTAGAATGAGGAGGATCTTGGATGGAGGACCCAACTAGCGACCGGTTTAAGAATGGAAGTAGTGAAGATCAAGGCCTTGTAGCTTTAAGTAGTATGGTTAATGGTAGGAGGTGGTTAAGAAGAATGCCAAGTAATTAGTAGTAGTAGTATGGTTGTGGAAGTAGGATGTTGAAGGCTGGAAAAAAAAGCCGCTTGGTTAAAATTTTGATTGTATATATATGTACTAACCAAGTTCATGTTAATAAATAAAAGTAGTGTTGAATGTGTGAAATGAATATCTATCACCATATGATAAGACCATAATTGTTGGGAATAAAATGAACACACCGAATACAGTAGGTTGAAATGATACATGAATTATTAGTAATCTCAAAATATGACATATAAAAGTCATCATTTATTAAGCAATCAAACATACGTTCAGTGTACTAACAAGTCTTGAGTAAACATAATAATGTGAGTATATACTAAACCATTTTTGTTTGAATTTAGTGATGACGAAACGACGACCTGGAAAGGAACCCGAGAAAGAGAACCATACCATGGAACCCGACCAAGTGGTGCTCGAAGTACTCGGTCGACGCACAACTTACTTACTAATACCGAGAGCAATCAGAACGAGAAACCGGAAAATGAAAATTTAGAATCTAAAATAGAACAATTGATATCGGAAGGTATATCCAGGGTGATTCCCACCTTAATGGCTCAATTTGGCGTTGAGCGGGAAAATGATAACAGAATTATAAACCTGGAAGGAGGTGGGATAGGAGGGAATAACGATGGGGGAGGAAATAACAATTACGGAGGATACAATGAAGATGAGAATTTTGAAGAAAATGAAAGAAATATACGAACAGGTTGTACGTACAGGGCGTTCATGGCATGTAAACCTGAGTCTTTTTATGGAAATGAAGGCGCAACAGGAACATTGCGCTGGTTAGAAGAGATGGAATCGGTATTGGACATTAGTGACTGTGCGCCCAGAGACAAAGTAAGATTTGCAACCCATTCGCTAAAAGCTGGAGCGTTGGCTTGGTGGAAACATGATTTTACAAAACCAGAGGAAGAAACATATTACAACGAATGTCATGGGAAGAATTTAGAGGTATGATCACTGAAAAGTATTGCCCAGTTAATGAACTGGACAGGATAGAAGCTGAATTTCTGAAACTAGAAATGCAAGGACTGGCACACATGGATTATGTGAACAAATATAACGAAATGTCCCGATTAGTTCCGCATCTTGTTACTCCTGAAAAGTCGAAGAATTGGGCGTTTCATCTGGGGTCTCATACCTCAGATTAGAGGAATGGTACGAGCCGCTAAACCCACGACCTATCAGGCAGCTGTAGAGATGTCGGGAACGTTGACTGATGAAATATAAGGTGTGGAGGGAAAGGTTACACGGGAGGAAAAAGAAACTATGAACAATTCAGCGAAAGCGTGAACAAAAAGAATAATGCTTCGGGTGGAAAAAGTAATGATCAAGGAAGAGAGAAGAGGCAGTACAAGGGGAACAGTCCATTGTGCAACAAGTGCAACTTGCATCATCAAGGAGAGTGTATGACTAAATGTGCCAAATGTAATCGTAGTCATTGGGGAGAATGTAAGAGCAATGTGTGTTATCGCTGTAAGAAAGAAGGACATCAGGCTAAGAATTGCAAGACAAATCTGAATAAAGGGAATGGGTGCTATGAGTGTGGAGATCTAAGTCATTTCTGGGCTGAATGTCCTAAAACTAAAAGGAGCGAATGATGGGCGTCCTAGAGAAGGGCTTTTGTTATGAACACCGAAGAGGCTAAGGAGGAACCTGAGTTGGTGATAGGTACGTTCTTAGTAAACAATCATCTTGCTACTATGTTATTCGATACAGGAGCTAATAAGAGTTTTATTTCACGAACTTTTAGATCTACAATGGTTTAGCTTCTGAAAAATTAAGTGAAACATACGAAATTGAGTTAGCCGATGGAAAAATAATAAGAACCGATGAAATAATAAAAGATTGTGTATTAACCATAGATGAATATTCATTTAAGATAGATTTGATGCCAATAGAATTAGGAGGATTTGATGTAGTCATAGGCATGGACTGGTTGACAAAGAATCAGTGGAAATCGTGTGTGGAAAACGACTCTTGAAAATACCTGTACATAATGATAAGGTGCTAGTAGTATATGGCGAAAAACCGAAAAAATAACTTTAAGCTAATTAGTTGTTTAAAAGCCAACAAATGCATAAGGAAAGGCAATGCTATATATATGGCTTATGTTATGTCGCAAAAACAAAGAAGCACCAAACCCGAGGAAGTACCAGTAGTGTCGGAATTTTTAGATGTATTTCCCGAAGATTTACCGGACTACCTCCCCCGAGGCAAGTAGAATTTCAAATCGAAACCATCCCTGGGGCAACACCAATAGCAAGAACCCCTTATAGGCTAGCACCCACTGAAATGAGAGAACTAATGAACCAGTTACAAGAGTTCTAGAAAAAGGGTTTATCAGGCCTAGTACATCACCATGGGGAGCTCCAATATTGTTTGTTAAGAAAAAGGATGGAACGTTTAGGATGTGCATAGACTATAGGGAGTTAAACAAAGTGACCATCAAAAATAGATACCCGCTTCCCCGAATAGACGATTTGTTCGACCAATTACAAGGAGCGAAATACTTTTCCAAAATAGATCTAAGATCAGGGTATCATCAAGTTAAAGTGAAAGAAGATGACATCTCAAAAACTGCTTTTAGGACAAGATATGGTCACTATGAATTTTTAGTTATGCCATTTGGAGTTTCTAACGCACCTGCCACTTTCATGGATTTAATGAATAGAGTTTGTAAACCTTACTTGGATAGGTGTGTGATTGTTTTTATTGATGATATTCTGGTATACTCTAAGAATCAAACTGATCATGAACAACATTTAAGAGCTGTGCTGGAAATGTTAAGAAAGGAAAAGTTATATGCAAAATTTTCAAAATGTGAGTTTTGGTTGGAAGAAGTAAAATTTTTAGGACACATGATAAACTCACAAGGAATTCAAGTAGATCCTTCTAAGGTTGAGGCAATTAGAAACTGGGAACCCCCAAAAACACCCACTGAAGTTAGGCAGTTTTTAGGATTGGCCGGGTACTACAGACGGTTATTGAAAACTTCGCAAAAATAGCGCTTCCTTTAACCACCCTAACCAAGAAAGGAATAAACCTTTAGGTGGCTTAAAGAACAGGAAGAAGCCTTTGAGACTTTGAAAGAAAAACTTTGTAGTACCCCAGTTCTATCACTACCTGATGGAATTCAGGATTTCGTAGTATATTGTGATGCGTCACGACAGGGCTTAGGATGTGTTCTCATGCAGAAAGGAAGAGTTATAGCCTATGCATCAAGACAACTTAAGAATCATGAACAAAACTATCCCACTCATGACTTAGAGTTAGGCGCAATTGTGTTTGCGTTAAAAATTTGGAGACATTATCTGTACGGAACCAAATGTATAATTTACACGGATCATAGGAGTCTCCAACATATCTTAACTCAAAAACTGTTAAATATGAGGCAAAGAAGGTGGGTAGAATTGTTGAGTGATTATGAATGTGAAATCAAGTATCACCCGGGAAAAGGAAATAATGTGGTAGATGCATTAAGCAGAAAAATAAAAGAAAAACCCGTTAAGATAATGATAATGCAATTAAGTCACATGGAAAATTTAAAGAAGAAAATCTTGGAAGCACAAGAAGAGGTGATGAGAGAAAAATGTTTCAAAAAGGAAGAAATCATAGGAACGAGTGATGCCTTCGAAGTTCGAAATGATGGGATAAGGACACACAAGAGTCGAATCTGGGTGCCAAAAAGGGAGGAAATACGTAAACAAATTCTGGATGAGGCGCATAGGTCCAAATACACGGTACATCCAGGAAATGATAAGATGTATCATAACTTGAAGGAAGAGTTTTGGTGGCCGAACATGAAAAGAGATATAGTTATGTATGTACAAGCATGCATGACTTGTTCAAAGGTAAAGGCAGAGCATCAACGACCCTCCGGGTTATTACATCAACCCGAAATACCGAATGGAAATGGGATGGATAACCATGGATTTTGTAATGAAACTCCCTAGAACTTCAACAAGGACATAACGCCATTTGGGTAGTAGTGGACCGTTTGACAAAATCTGCACATTTCTTACCCATCAAGGAAGAATGGTCCGTTGAAAAATTAGCGGGGTTATATATCAAAGAAATAGTGACAAGACATGGAACTCCTACTTCCATCATTTCCGATAGGGACAGCAGGTTCACATCTAAAGTATGGAGAGGGCTTCAAAAAGCATTAGGAACCAATGTTGATTTAAGCACAGCCTACCATCCCCAAACAGATGGTCCAGAGTGAAAGAACGATACAAACAGTAGAAGACATGTTGAGAGCTTGTGCTTTAGACTTTGGGGGCAATTGGGATCAACATCTGCCCTTGATAGAGTTCGCCTACAATAATAGTTATCAATCAAGTATAGGAGTTGCACCATTCGAAGCACTATATGGAAGAAGATGTCGAACTCCATATGTTGGGCAGAGTAGGAGAGAAGTCAGCTTACTGGACCAAGAGATTGTACAAGAAACAAGTGATAAGATTCGACGAATTAAGGAAAAACTTAAAAGTGCTCGAGATAGACACAAAAGTTATGCTGACAAAAGAAGAAAGCCGTTAGAATTTGCTGTAGGAGATCGAGTGTTACTAAAGATATCCCCATGGAAGGGGCTCATGAGATTCGGAAAGAAAGGGAAACTAAGCACTAGGTATGTCGGGCCATATGAAATCTTGGATAGAATCGGGAAAATGGCTTATAAGTTAAAATTACCTAGTGAGTTGGAAGGCATACACGACACTTTTCATATTTCAAATCTAAAGAATGTATGGTTAGTCCCGATCAAATAATCCCACCGGATGAAATAAGAATCAATGAAAAATTACGGTTTATAGAAGAGCCTGTAGAGATTATGGAAGGTGGCGAGAAGAGATTAAGAAGAAGTAAGATACCTATTGTGAAAGTCAGATGGGATTCGAAGCAAGGTCCGGAATTTACATGGAAAGAAAGGATGAGATGAAAAAGAAGTATCCCCATCTATTTCCAAACCAAATAATCAAGGTAAAACCTTAAATAAATTGATATGAATTTTGAGGACAAAATTCCGAATTAAGGGGGGAGAATGTAACGACCCGAGCCTTCCGACAAAATAACTTAATACCTATAATATAGTATGTTATGTATGCAATTAATACCTATATTATAATATGTTATTGTATGTACATTTGATGAAAAACTAAATATATATAAGTATAGATGGGCCGAATAATATTAAGTCTGGGAAAAAAAAAGGAAAGAAGCTGGAAGGTTAGTAGGGTTTTATTATGGATTATAATAATAAAAAGGGGCTCCAATTA
This sequence comes from Ambrosia x helenae, assembly GCA_030844895.1. Lineage (NCBI taxonomy): Eukaryota > Viridiplantae > Streptophyta > Magnoliopsida > Asterales > Asteraceae > Ambrosia > Ambrosia x helenae. The sequence goes on from JAUTDX010006516.1 coordinate 50,604, forward strand.
CCATCAACCTAATACCATTCACAAAGACAAAACCGGGGATAAGTTACACCTCATAGTAACAGTGTCTTCTTCTCATAAACTCTGTTAAATTATATAAACCCTAACCGAGATCATATACCACACTTTAGATACTCAAAAGAATAATAAGGGGAAACAAGCTATGGATTCATCAGGAGGTTAGCAGAGGAGAATTCGTATGGTTGCTATAATACTAGGTAAGATGTCGATCCTTTAATCTCCTTTATAAGTATTGAATAATCTGTAGTTATAGATTTAAGATAATATTGATTCTAAGTATAATAAGAAGTATAAATCAGTAGGGTATAAGGAACCTAAGGATTATGAAACCAATAATGAAATAATTGTATCTTGTATATTGAAATAACGGTTGATGATACATGAATAGGGAATCGTGAAGGCTGATATAATAAGAACCAGAAGGAGGCGATCGCAAGTATCAGGTGAGTTTATGAACACATGAACCTAATATGTGTGTAACCATTGTTGTACTTAAATGGGGATTCAAGAAGGAACTGCCGAAAACCTTTTACCCACACTCATTAACTTAATAAAGCCGCTTAACATATGAATAGCGCTATTTGGGGAAACCCCCACACATGATGGGTTCGGAAGAGTAAACCGAAAACCAACCATCGTGACTTTAACCAAATGTGGCATGTGTTTTGCCGTGAGAGCTTATATTGGCAGTTTATAAGCTCCAAGGGAAGGATTGAGATTGTGGCTTGAATTCCATGCTTGTGAATGTAAGCGAGTATAACCAAGTCATAAACTCACCAACTATTGTTGACCCTTTTGTTGTTTCAATTTTCTTAACAGGAACTTTGTGGAAAGAGGTGAAAGTAGCGTGTTGTGGAATCATAGAAGGTAGCGGCACTAAATCGTTAAGGTCTAGTATGATAAGCTTTTGTGTTCAATAAAACGATGAGTAGGAATGTTGGATGTTAAGTTGTGATGTGTTTGAATATTATGTACATTATTAAGTGTTAATGAAAATATGTTGTTGTGAATTCGTTGCGCTCCTTTTATACGGAAATATAAGACTTTATTTGAGAAAATATGAGACCAACTATTACTACGGACATCCAAATGTCGGGTTGTGACAAATGTAGGGGTTGAGAATGTAGTTGAGGGTAATGTTGATAATGTAGGGGTTGATGATGCAGTTAAGAATGTGGTGGTTGAGCAGGTTATGATCAAAATCAGAATGACATTTTTAATTCTGATTTCATGAAAGATTTTTCATATGACATTGATAGTGCTCAGTTTGATAATGAC